>JABUQX010053255.1:0-5000 GCA_015478945.1 Trachelipus rathkii
TGTGAGTGTACAGTTATAATTCGTAGTTCAGGCTGATGCTATTTTGCTTTATGATGTGGAAACACTTGTTACCAATCTTATGTGCTTTGAAGCAGCATAACAAGCAGTTTAAGTTACTTTACAATCATTTCCTTTTTATTACTATGTTAATGTAAAATACCCAGGATGCAGACCACCACGGTAGGGAAGGAGCAGCGGTAGTGGTTTTGAATTACTGATTTACAACTTCTAGTGTAGGTCTAACAGAAAATTTTGTTAAGTCTATAAATATGAAAAGCGTATAAAATTTTAGTAAAACAAACTGTTTTAAACCATATAAAACAAAAAATAATGAAATTTTGTATATTTAACAAATATGACATGAATGAATAGATCATAGATGTCATGGAGGGTCGGTGAGGCGGGGAAGAGCCTGTGGAGGCTGGGGATTGGAGGACTCAGAGGCTCAAGAGGTCAAGAGCTCAATATAGGCTCAAGAGGCTCCACAGAGCTCTAGATGCTGTATTGATTTATATTAAAAAACTCGTAAGTTTTTTAGTTAAAATTTAAAAAAAAAAAATATTGATTTTTTTTATTATTTTTTTTTTTTTAAATTTAAACTTTTAAAAAAAAAATTAAATTTTTAAATTTTTTTAATTTTTTAAATTTTTAATTCTTTTTTTATTTATTTTTATTTATTTTTTTTTATTTTTTTTTTAAATTATTATTTTCTTTTTTACTTTTTTTCTGATCCAGATTCATAAGATTGATGGATATCAGGTTTCGTCGTTTCTATGTCAATATTTCAGGTGAGGGCCGGAGACCCCCCTCTGTGGGGAGTCCTAGACACCCTATATGTTTCTTAGAACCATCATATTCGAGATCTACGGATTCAGATTAACCTATATAAAGGTAAACCAAATATGGGACTAAACGAATATGTATTAACTCAGCACCGCAGTGGCTCCAGCACCGGAGCCGATGCCAACTCCTCCAATACAGGTTGTGCTGAACAGAGCGGAACCATAGTCGGATCTGAGTAAGACCCGGCAGTCGAAACCTGAGCCAGAACACGGCAGTCGCAGCCCCAACGGAAACCCACGCAGCACAGCAAAACGCTGAATGGCGTGGCTCAAAAATTGATTCTACGGGAATCACATTTTTCTTACGAACTATCACACAACATACGTACGCGCGGTCAGCCAGGTGTCCACCTGGCTCAAACTCATTTAGGCCTAATCTCACTCTCCTCTCGAAAGTCCGCCAAACAAGGCGTAAAGCGCCAATCTATCCGCGTTCGACCTCAGGGGAGGTACCCCTAATAACATCCTAAAGTAGACTTGAAATTTGACCATTGATTCGAGACTTAACCAATATAGATTATATTCAAAAGTTTGAAAAGCATACCTCATATTCGCTTCATATTCGAAATCGACTGCAACGCTCAGATGGCTGCATAACTACATATAAATAATCTATATATATATTATATATACTATATATATATATATATATACTATATAAACATACTATACTATACTATATATATAATATAAATATATATATACTATACTATATATATTATATAATATAAATATATATAGTATATAAATATATATACATAATATATATATACTATATATAAACTACTTATATATATATAATATATATATAATATATCTTATAATATATATATATATATATATATTATATAATATATATACTATATAATATAAATATATTAATAATATATATATAATATAATAATATATATATATATTATATATATTATATATATATATATATATATATATACTATATATATACTATATACACTATATATATATATACGTACATACTAATATATATATATATATATATGTATACAGGTTGTCCTCCTCACACCACTGACTATAGTCCAGTACATTGTCAGTTCCATGACACCAGGGACCAGCAACTCGCGCGTAAAGAAGGCACCTCAAATGGACGCACGATGCTGAGATACAGTGCAATGCACAGGGTTTTATCCTTGCTGTCCCCCCTGCCCACCGGGTCTGCCCCCCCCCACACAACAACACCGGCGTAGATATTGCTCCTAATTCCTAAATACATAAAATAACAGACCCTAAAATTTTCTCTTAAAAATATCTTGATATTGTTATCTATTTCTTTCCATCCTTTCTATCTAGTAGTATATGTCGGCACTACTTTTCCGAAATACAACTTTACCAATGCATCGTTACGTCTCTTTCTTACACACAAACATTGGACAGACACTTTACATATATATATAATACTATATAAATATATATACCACTCATATATCCAATCTATTCCATCCAGAAGCCTATATAATACTAACTATAATAATATATATATACTATATAATACCCAATCTATATATATATATCATTATATATTATATAATATACTATCGAACTCGAAAAGACTACACCTACCAGCTAATATATATACTATATATATATATACACCCACCCCTACTATCTATATAAACTCATACTTAACTATACTATATACACCTACTATAGTATACTACCTACTCACTATACTATCAATATATATACATATACTATATATATATATACTTCTTACTACTATATATAATATATATCACCATAATATAATATATACTAATACAGACTATATCCATACTACTATATATAACCTATACTACTAATAACTATATACTATATCTATATCATATATACCATATCATATATATCATATCCACTATATAATATCACTACTCACTTATAATATTATAAATAAAACTAATCTTAACAAATCACCTATTATACCATATATAATACTATAATATATATATATATATATTATATATATATATATTATATAATATATAATATTATATATATATATATATAATATATACTTACATCGGTAAATAAAATAAGACTATATATACGTAGTACTACTACTATATATTATATATACCTAGATATATATATACTATATATAACCATACCATATACTATATCATACATCATATATATCACTATACTATATATTATATATAATATCATACACTATTCCATATTAACCTGTATACATTATATACCTATACTATAATACACATACTACTACATATCTCATTCACTAATATACTACTATATACTCATATATACTATACTATATATACATACTATATACCTAAAGACATTTCTACACTTCATATAAATCTTTCTTTCTGTTCTTCCACCTTCCTTCTTTGCCCCAAGATTGGGAAGGTAAGGGTGCTGTACAAGCCATCGGAAAAGAAACAGCAGGTAGGAGAAGAGAACATGACAACAACGTTCGACAAAGCAACAGCCCACAGCTTGTACCGCCCCCTCTGTACCCATTAATCTAGGAGAGCCTCGTCACAGGACACGACAAAATCACACCCTAGCACGCAATCCATGCGGACCGCGACCGGACCCTCAACTATGGTAAATCGTCAATGTAAAGGGTTCATCCCCTGGCCCAGGTGGACCACAACCATGCCCCCCCTCACAAAACCCCGCCATCTCTCCTATCACGCACCTTTTTTCTCTCGCCTCTTCGCCAAACTCACATTCTCTCTCCCTCATCCGACAGTCGTTCACCGACTTCAAATCCACTTGCTCTTCGGTCTCCCAGCCGGTCGGTGCCCAACACACTCACCTCCTCCACTATACATCCGCCTATCATCCATCCTTTCTACTATCATCCATCCTTTCCACAGACCAAACCATCTCAACATACTTTCATTTATTCTCTCATTTACCCCTTTCTTCACACCACCACGATCTCTAATACTTTCATTCCTCACTTTATTAATTCTTTTCACACCTAGCATCGCCTAAGATTGTCCACCAATCCTGAACACATGTGAACTTTTGATCTATACTTCCTCTATCTCCAGACCATAGTCTCACTACATTACAATAACACCACAGGTCTAACAACATACCCTCATGTAAGAACATAGCGCACCCAAGACTTAGTCCCTTACATTCACCAACGATTTATTCGCACCAGCGCCCCACCTTCCTGCCATTCACAACTTTCCTACTACACTCTGCATCATTCCGTTCACCTCTCATCCAACACATACCCCTAAAATATTAAACTCAGAACATTGTCAGCTGCCTCACTCATCATAACTAAACGTCACACTGAGCGACATAGTCCTCACATCGCACAACCATAACCTACCTCTTATCTAACGTATTACTCTTTCAGAACCCCTACACTTTTACAATCACCTGCCAAATCTCTCCACAATACCTCTCAAAACTCTCTTCAGGACTCGCCACACCAGAACCAAACTCATCGCATTACAGTGGTACGGGACACCTCCACTCCCTCCTCATTCATCCATACAATTCAATATCACACCACATTTCCTGCCAATCCCACCTCGAAATTCTTTCCAAAACCCCATCCAAATACACATTGAATAACCCAAGGAGACATAACCACAACCCTGCTCTTCACCTCCGCTATTAATCCTAAACAATCACCATTGACACCATTATTCTTACACACGTCTTATACTCGTCATACATACTTTTGATTCATTCAGTCAGCCACCCCCCCAACCACCATACTATCACTAATACTGACCAATAAAGCTTCCCTATTAACTCTAATGTCATACGGGCCTGTCTGTAAATCCAATAAAACCTAAACTAATAATTTCAATTCTTACTTCTCCGTTCATCCTTCTCCAATCATTTGTCTTCACATGTAAAGATTTGATCCCACCACATCCTTACCCCCTCCTAAAACGCACCTTGTTCTTCACCAATCAAGTCCCTCAGTCACTCGACGCACTCTTCGGACCAATACTGGCGCATATACCCTTTCCTACCCAAAACACCTCAATACAACTTATTCCCTATAATTCTACAGTTCCCCTTTTTCTCCCCTTACCCTTATACAAGTGGTACTATACCCGCCTCTCCAACTCCCTTGCGAACGCTATAACCCTCCATAAAACGCTTATATTTACCCACACT
>JABUQX010053255.1:12500-22500 GCA_015478945.1 Trachelipus rathkii
ATCCTTTTAAAAAAAATTTTAGTTTTTAAATAACGTAATAAAAAAAATTGATATAAGTGCTTTTCGGAATTTATAATTATGAATGTTGCATAAAAGTTTTTTTTTTTTTTATAACAGTTAATATTGGTTGCTTCATTATAAATAATTAGCATTTAATTTATTGTTAATTATTTGGGAGTTCTCCTCCAAGAAAAAGGCAATTCTTTTAGGAGTTTAAAAAAAAGGTTTTCAAATGAATTCTAGATATTTAAAAAAAAATATTATTTTTTTGAGGTTCCGCAATTTTTTTTTCTTCAAAAAAAAAAAAAATAATAATATAAATAAAAAAAAAAAAAACTTTGATATTTAATATTGTAAACTAGTTCATTCCTAAACTTCCTCAAAGTATTTGTTTCATTTTTTTTTAAATTAACTTAACATGAGGCTTGAGTTTGAAAAAAATATTTTTTTTTAGTTTTCTCATTTTTAAAATTTTTGATATTTAAAATTTTAATCTAGTTAACTCTTGAGCTTCATCAAAATATTTATTTCAATCTTAATAGTTATAATTTAATTTAACATGAAGCATGACTTTTGGGAAAAAATATATTTTTTTTTATTTTCTCATTTTTAAAATTATTTTTTTTATTTAAAATTTTAATCTAGTTAATTCTTGAATTCCTTCAAAGTATTGATTTCCTTTTTTTTTTAAAATGAAGCTGGATTTTTGAAAAAAAAAAATATTTTTTTTTTAGTTTTCTCATTTCTAAAATCTTGGATATTTAAAAATTTTAATATAGTTAATTCCTAAGCTTCCTCCTAGTATATTGATTGCATTTTTTTTAGAGTTATAAAATTTATTTAAATTTTGAAATTTTTTTGAAAAAAATATTTTTTTTAGTTGCTTCATTTTTAAAACTTTGATATTTAAAATTGTAATATCGTCAATTCTTAAACTCCCCCAAATTATTACTTTCATTTTATTAATAGTTATAAAATTTATTTAAACTTTGATTTTTGAAAAAAAAAATTTTTAGTTGCCTCATTTTTTAAACTTTGATATTTAAAATATTAATATAGATAATTCCTAAGCTTCCTCCTGGTATTGATTGCATTTTATTAAGAGTTATAAAATTTATTTAAATTTTGATTTTTTTGGAAAAAAAAATAATTTTTTTAGTTGCCTCATTTTTTTAACACTTCGATATTTAAAATTTTTTTATAGCTAATTCCTAAGCTTCCTCCAAGGATTGATTTCATTTTATTAAGAGCTATGAAATGTATTTTAATTTTTGTTTTTTTATAAAAATATTTATTTTGGTTTCCTCAATTTTAAAAAAAAAATTTTTATGTAAAAATTCTAATTTAGTTATATCTAGAGTGTCTTAGGATTTTAAAGGCTCTGTTCCTTCAATAATACTAATAATAGTTGTATATATTTTTTTTATTCAGGTGTGTATTTGGATTATAAAATCTATGAACTTTATGTCAGATGCTATTGAATAAAATAGTTGTGCAACCAGGCTTATCCCTTCATCCTTTCACTCAGTTGGAAAAAGAGAAATTTTTAAAAGTGGCGACCTTGCCAGGATGAAACAACCTTCCCCAAAACAAACACAACAGACAACAACCCCACACCAACCATTACCTACCATCCCAACCACTATATACCTCCCACGTCACACGCAAACCTCAACACAACCCTCACACCAACCACGAATAATGCAACCTACTTCCCCAACAACACCATTACATATTCCTACACTTCACAGAGGAAATATACAGCAAAGACAATTGTTCCCAAATGAAGATTCTACTTCAAAAGAACCAACTCCTCACGCACACCTCAGACCACCGACACCAAACTTCCAATTCTCACCTCCACCACCAATATTACACTGTCAACAGCTAGTGTATATATATATCTCTGTAAAGTCTTTGTGGCCGGACGTATATATATATATATTATATATAGTCATATATATATATAATGATATAATAGATACCTTACAGTATTATATATATATATATATACATATAATATATATATACTATATATATATATGAAATAGTATATATAAATATATATATATATATATATATGCAAACAAGGTGATATCTACAATTATCATATATATACAATATATATATATATATATATATATATATATATATATATATATATATATATATATATATATATAATAACAACTTTTAAAGAGTTTTTTCTCCCACTCAAACTCTATGATTATAAATAGCAAAAACTTCTTTTAAAACCATTAAAACAAAAAAGGGAAATAAAATGAGTTTAACATTTAAGAACGAGTTTACGTTTCGAGACCTATTTCCATGGACTCCTCGTCAGAACTAAAAAAAAAAATTCTATTCAAAAAACAACACACACACACACACACACACAAACATATATATATATATATATTTAATATATTATATATATATATAATATATATATATAATAGTATATATATATATATATATATATATAGTATATATATATACATTATTTAAATATATTATTATTATACTTATTTTTATTTATATTATATATATATATATATATATATATATATATAATATATATATATATATATATATATATATATATATATATATATATATATATATATATATATATATATATATATTATATATATGTATACAATTAATATTATATATATAATATATATATATATAATATAATATATATATATATATATATATATATATATATATATTATATATATATATATAATATATTATATAATTTATATATATATATAATTATATATATATATATATATAAATATATAAACACTACTAAATAATATACCCATACAATCACTATAATAAGTAGTCGTATAACTACTATATATATATATTATATATATATAGTATATCTATATACCTACTATAACAATTCAATCATAATTTATTATCAACAACATATATCTTATAAGACACACCCATACCTATATAATACATATGTATATATATATGATACGACAACTAATAATCTCTATCCATATAATGACCTATTAATCACTAATCACACTATAAATACTATCTATCAAAAAAATATAATAAACACCAACTATGAATAACATCAATATAATATATTATAATATATATAATATACTATTATAATATATGTATATATATATATATAGACCCTATAATATATATATATAACTATATATATATATTATAATATATAATATAATATATATTATTACTATATATATAGATACACTAGTAGTTATCAACAATACCTAAACGCTTATAACAACAAACGAAACTAACTACAACACTTAATATACTAAATACAAAATACGCAATTTATTTATACTAAATAATCAGCGGTACTTCTACCAATATATAAATATAATACTAAATATATATATAATCAACATATATATACATACATCATAATAAATACCATATATATATATATATTATAATATATATAATATATATATATATATATATATATAATAAAACTTTATTATAATATATATATATATATATATACTATAGTACCTTAAAAAGATAACACTCAGATGAAATTTTAAACACATTAATTTAGCTAATTTCTTACGAGTAAAAGAGCTCTATTTTAAAGAGCGAAGAACTTTATCATATAAAATATGCCAAATAATACAAAAACACAAATTAAGTTAAAAAGTAAAAATTCGATGACAAAACCGTAGTAAAGAAATTCATCAGCGATATAAAGGTATGGAAGGAAGCTATTTTTAAATTCCACTAAAATGGTACTCAACAAGCATCACGAAGTAAAAGTAAACAAGGAAGATGTGTGTAGTTTGTGTGTGTGATTGTGATTGTGGTAACGGTGTAGGTGTGTAATTTAAAGGAGTAATAAAGACAATTAGCTTATAATTTGTTCGCTAATATTCGACAAAACTTATCACCCCAAAAACCCAAACGGCATCTCTAATTAAAACAAATTTTCATTATAAATACTACATACCTTATCACAAACACAAGTTTTACCACTACGAACAAGTATAATCTAAATTAACACATATAAATAAATATATAATAACTTACTAGTAATATACATGATAATATAGCCCTATAGTTATTATAATATATAAAATAAATGAGATATATATAAGGTACTATATAATATATAAAATACTAATACTACCAAACCTGACAATAATATACTAACATTATATATATATATATATATATATATCATAACATTACTGAAAACTCCCAAACTAACATCATACTTACTAATACGCTATACAACAACCACACTTACAACTACATACCTAAACACCCTACGATACTAATCTCACGCAATACAAATACCACAACCACAACTAACATAATAATACTAAATCACATAACCACTAACACACTAAACTATATATACCACATCTCATAATAAATATCACCTAAACCACATATCAAACACACAAAAAACCACACATATAATATAATAATTAACCAAATCACTCATATAATAATCAATAACTAAAATATCAAATCAAAATCAATATCACTATAATTATACATACTACAAATGATAAAAATAATCATCCATACGATAATATAAACATAATATCAATACTAAAAAAAAATAATGTAGCTGAACAGCTATCAAACAAACTAAAACATGAAAGATAAACAGCTAAAACTCACCTAACCAACAGAATTATCATTCAAAAATAAGAGCAAATTGTGAAGGTAACTAAAGATACAAATAAAACATCATAATAATACAAACAATCGCATACATATATAACCATCAATACAATATATATCCCTAACCACTATAAACCACATAACAAATAAACACCATACTCAAAACTATACCAAATATAAACAACAATACACCATAGCCTATAACATAAATCAAACACCATAGATAACAAATAACACAAACCTAACGTAATCAACCAACCAAACACTGATAATCACAACACCAGCATAACACCGAACTCAAATACATCACAAAATACAATTCAAGAAACCATATAAACATATCATAATCACACTAATACAACACAAATAATCTAATAAATAACAAATCATAAACTAAATCATAAAAATATAAAAAAACATATAAACCCATAAAAACACTATACGACCTCGATAACCTATATAAACACACAAACACACCTACACACACACAACCTAATTAAATAAACTAAAAATATACATCATAACTAAACACTACTACAATAACTATATAACTCAAAGATACAAACAGACCATATACTAATCTATAAAATACTATACTTACCATATAATTAATCAAATATAATCTATATAAATTCAACCAACCTAAAAGATACATAATATAAAACACATTCTATACAATATTATAACTATACCCCCGCCAAAACACAAATACAATAATACATAATAAACATAAATTAACAAAAATAAATAAACCTAACCAACCATCAAAACCAACACAACAAAATATAATAACAAACCAACACCAACCTATATACCAAACAACATACCACTCATTATAACACATATTACACGAATACCATCTTAATCAACACACAAAAACCCTTTATATAATAAATATGTAACTTAACTAACTCAATTAATATATAATAAAAACAAAACAATACCATTATTATATATATACTAGTATATATAATAATATTATAATAATCATAATCACAGTATCACCCCCACATAACAAACAATAAAATCAAATATATACATATAACAAAAAACATTACTATACTATACTATATATATATATAATAATATATATATATATATATATATATATATATAATATAAATATATATATATATTATCTATATATATATATATATATAATATACAATATATTAACAGTATAAAATATATATCTACCATAATATATATAATATATAATATATTATTATAATATATATATATATATATATATTATATATATCTATATTATATATATATTATTCTATACTATATATATATATATATAATATATATATATATATATATATATATATTTATTATATATATAACTATATATATATATAATTATACACCAACCACTAATAAACAACATATTAACAAATACTTTTTATCCTTGATATTTTTATTAGTTCTATTATTATTTATTCATTATATATGTATTCATCTATTATCACTACTTCACATCATATTATTATCACATTATTTACTATCAATGTACTAATATTATTTTATTATTAATTATTATTATTATTATTATATAAGTTATTAATTATTATTATTCATTATAATTATTATTATTAATTTTAGTTATTAATTATTTATGGTTATTATATTATTATTATTATTATTATTATTATTATTATTGATTATTATAATTATTATTATATTATTATTATTATTATTACATTATCATTATTATATTATTATTATTATTATTATTATTGATTAATATCATTATTATTATTATTATTAATTATTATGTATTATTATTATCGATTATTATTATTATGAAATTATATATTATTATGTATTATTATTATTATTATTATTATTATTATTATTTATTATTATCATTATTATTATTATTGATTATATATATTATTATTATTATTATTATGATTATTATTATACTATTATTATTATTATAATTATTATTAGTTATTATAATAATAATAATAATAATAATAATATGGAATAATAATAATAAGTCTCCAAAATAATACCATAAAACACTCAATAAAAACACTAAGCAATAATAATCAAAATTAAATATCAGATAAGATTAAACTAATAAAAACCTACAAAAATAACCCTATACAAAAAAAATTCCACTGACAAATAATAACATACAACATCACCATAAATAACAAAACCCACAACCACTACATACAAACAAAGCAAACACAAACATAATCAACTAAATCAAAACACAAAGAATATACAATAAAATACCACACAATCACTATACACTAAATACCATCCAATAATAAAAATACATCAATGAAATCCACTACACATAAATATAAATAAATCCTAACCTTAAATCATACCAACTAACATCAAACATACAATAAAACAAACACTATTGATATTACAAAATCTCAGTACACCCACCACATAATCAAATAATAAAAATAATATAATAATTAAATAAATATACCACAAAAAATGATAATAATGAATAATAATAATATATAATAATAATAATAATTAATAATAATAATAAAAAAAATAATACTAAGAATAATTGGAAAAAAATCGTAGATTAATAATAATAATAATATATAATTAATAATAATATAAAAGTAATAATATTAATAATGAATAATAATTAAGAATAATAATAATAATAATAATAATAATAAATAATAATAATAATCAATAATAAATAATAATAATAATAAAATAATATAATAATACTAATATAATAATAAATAATAGATATTCTTATTATTTAATAATAATAATAATAATAATAATAATAATAATAATAATAATAATAATAATAATAATAATAATAATAATAATAATAATAATAATAATAATAGTTTTCTGATTAGAGAAAAGGCAAAATTTTTTGCAATGATTTCCAAATTATTTAAAATCCTTGAAAAAGATAACGTTAAAAATGCTCAAAAGAAATCCCGGTCTTTTTTTTTTTTTTAATCCTTTTAGAAATAATCCTTTTTATGAATCGTCTTTTCAACTGATTAAAATGTTTTTTCGAATTTCTGTTTGCAAAGAGAATTTAAGATTAATTTAAATGTAGTGGTTGTAGATTATTGGATTATATATATATATATATATATATATCTATTATATATATATATATATATATATATATAGTATATATATAATATATAATATATATATAATATAGTATATTATATAGTATATATATATGTATATTATAATATATATATCTATATAATAAAGTATATAATATATGTTCAAATAGCAACGTATAACTATATATATAATATATAAATATATATATATATAATATATATATATATATTATATATATATATATATTATATATATATGATATATAATACCTATATATATATATATATAATATATATATATATAATTATAACTAATAAATAAATTATAATTATAATATATAATATATTAATATATTATAATATATAAATATAATATATATATATCTATATATATATATAGTATATATTATAATATAAATATATATATTATATATACTATATATATAATATGCATATCTATATATAAATATAATATATATATGTTATATATATATATAATATAATATATATATATATATATATATATATATATAATATAATTTAATATATAATATATATTTATATATTATATTATATATATATATATAATATAATATATATTATATATATATAATATAAATATATATTTAATATATATATGTTTGTGTTGTGTGGTGTGTGTGTTTGGTCTTGTCTGTGCAGTGTAATAGGTGTCTGTGTGTGTGGTGTATTATAAAAGCAGAAACCCTTCGGTAAATATAAACATGAAGAGGATCTTAAAGAAATACAAAGAAGAAATACTTCCAGTTCACTTCACTTTAGAAATGTCGTGAAATCCCAGAAGTCATAAATTCCTTTCGTATATAGTATTAAATTTACAAATATATTGAGAGGTGCTCATATATATATATATATATATATAATATATATATATTTAATATATAATATAATATATATATATATATATAGATATAATATATATATAGTATATTATACATATATAAATATATATATTATATAATATTATAATATATATATATATATATATGAGATACTTATATATATAGTATATATATATATATATAAATATATATATATATACACATATATATAATATAATATTATATATGAATATACAGAAAAATTTCATAGAATACACATAATTTTACGTAACAATAATATTTATTTCCGAGGATAGTTGTTTGTGTGCTTATAGGTGTGTATGTGTTTTAAGTTAGTTGGGTGGGTTTGTGTATACAATAAAAATTGTAGATACTTTTTTAGCATACTACTATCGAAACAGAAAGTACATGCAGTTATTTCATTGATACACTCCTCATATGGGTTACGGTTATTAAAGTTATTTTAATACTTTTTATTAATAAGAACTTTTAACACGTGTTATTAAGTGTTACTTCGAATATTTAAGTATTCTACTTTTCATATATTAGATTAGCAGTGTAAATTTCTCTCCGAATTTTTGGGCACTGACATTTGATATTTTAGGGAATCTTTCTGGCTATGGTGCTGGACATATTGAATTTAAAGTCTCCAAACATTAGTTGGAATACTTTCCTTTTTAGGGGTATTTATCTCTATCTTGATATTTAATCTTACTTTCGCTTTAAATCCCTCAATAGTATATCTGTTTTAAGAAGCCATAGCTATATTATTCTATCAATAGTGTTGTTTGTAAGGTTTCTGTTATATCCCTAGGACTCTTTTTAAAATTCAACGATTTTTTTTATATATCATTGCTTCATCATGCATTCACTTTCATGCCGATATATTCACTTCACACTAATTAATTTCTCCATTATTAACTCACGAACAAGTCTTTTTACGGATGTTTGAAAAGAGTTCTGTACAGCTTGATCTTCGAAAATTTAAACATCAACTTGATTGTTCTTATAACGGCCTGCGAAAACTCAATTTCTTACCTCTCTGCTCATGTCCATTCAAAAACTCAGCCCTAATCTTTCTCGAAACAATTTCTACACGCCGCTACCTGTGGCTCATCGGTAGAGCGAACAAATCGCAAAAGGCAACTGTTTTGATATAAATTATATTGCTTTAATAACTCTCTGAACTGTTTTAGAGAGTCAAATGTCTATGACAATAATCACCGGTATATTGAACTGTATTTGAGTAAATAACTGATTGCTTTATATTTTGAACTGTTTTGAGTAAATGTCTATTGCTTTAAATCTGCTGATTTAATATTTTTTGAACTGTTTTGAGTAAATTTCTATTGCTTT
>JABUQX010053256.1:0-5000 GCA_015478945.1 Trachelipus rathkii
ACAACTTTCAACTTGTACAGAATCTGGTGGCCCAAATACTCTTAGTATTAACACTATACGAAGAAACAGAATGTGGCTCACCCGTTAACGAATCGAATTAAGTGCCTTGTAAGAAAGAACAAGTGACAGACAATCCGCCTAGAGCAACTACAGGAGGGAGTCATTTGTTCGGCATTCTGCCCCCAAAGTCCTCGTCTCGATAATCCCTCGAATTCACGAGTGAGGTGGCTCAAGGACCTATGAGTAAAGCTTGGAGAGTAAAGAAAGTGAATATTCTGCCTTATAAAAGCTTTCCCAGAATGGAGTAGTTGCAACAGGATAAAACTCACTCCGTCATCGAGTCTTTTCTACTACATTACGTAAATGACACCACAGAAGAAATGGGATAAATAACTATCCAGTTTTGTGCCCAAATTAGCTATCAATTCTGCTTATAAAATCGACTCTATCGGATGTCCCCTCACTTCCTGTTACATGGCTATGTAAAAAAAGAATTAGCCTTATGAAAGCTGCCTGACTATGTAATCCGTCCCTTATGTAAATAAGCGGAGAAAAAGAGATTCATCTCAGATGAAGTAGATACGATAGTAGAAAGGATCGTAAATATAAGAGAATTGGCAAGAGAGATGTGGATGAGAACAACTAAGACATTGGAACAACAGCATAAAAAAGCCAAACAAAGAGAGTTCAAAAATAGGAGATTATGTCTTCATTAAGGCCGTTAAGAAGCCTCATCATAGCTCAAATGCTATGTCAAAAATTTGAAAGGACCTTACTTGTAAGGATGGCCTAGAGGACCCACAAATTAATGGTTGTATGTCTAAGTTCAGGTAAGAACATTCCGCGGTCCATGTTTGATAATGCAAAAGGTCTTGCACGCCGAAAAGATACGGAATCAACAGTTCGATTTCATGAATGACGAGGTTGGAACCCTAAGCTGTTTAAAGACATCTAAATTGGCCAATGGAAAAGGCGCAAAGGGATAGAGATTAAAAAAGATGCATCCAAGAGGTGATACAGAAATAAGTTCAGAAGAGGAAGATGGAGAAGAAGAAAAACGTCCGGACTTCCCTCCGACGTCCGCCTTCTATTATGTCCCTTCCAACTCTCCCACCACAACCAATTCAGTTTGGGAATAATAGTTTAAGTTATCAAATTCCTCTAGAACATCCAATCCCCTTGGAACTTGAAATGAATAGCAACGAAGTTGTAGAAAAAGCCCGCCCTGAAGGCGATTTTGTTTGTTACTAGTATCGCCTAGAAAATGACTCTCAAAGGTTCTGCCCCTTACCCACCATAGTTCCGAAAAACCTTTTGAAAGGGTTTAGACCGTCTTTGTCACCCATTTTTCAAGAGATATTAGTCGAATTCCCTACTAAAGAAATTCTTCAAGAACCATCTGAACACGAAGGCGAGAGTTATGGACCCTACGGTGGATCTCCCCCAAGAATTCCTTCCCCTGAGAAATCTCTCCGTATTCCTGAAAGCTATGGAAACCACACAACTTCTATTACCGTAGATTCGCCCGTAAAGGAAACCATTAAGGATGACAGGAAACAAGATCAGTCGTATAGACCGCATCAATTGTTTACTTAACCCCGAGAATCTACCCCCCCGGGTCAAAAGAAGTCAAACAAGAATGAAAGAACAAACATTACAGAAGGCCGAGGCAAAGGACACAACGGAGACTACAGAGAAGACTTCTATTGTCCAACCTCCGCCTGTTACTTTAGATTTGAATACTATATAGTTAGAGGAAATAAGACATATTATTTGCCTAGTAACTATTATTTCGAATTGATTTTTCTTTAGTTTTAAGATAAATGTCTACGCACATTTTACATTTGTATAGTTTTCTTTTTGGATAAAATACTTAGTTTGGATTAAGTAATTTAGCTTGCAGTAACAAAGCAAATTAGACTAAGCTACTTAGCTTGGATTAAGCAATTTAGTTTGGATTAACAAATCGATTTGGATTAGGCTACCTAGTTTGGATTAGTAATTTTGCGTAAATTAGCTTATTTGTTGTTAAGTCGAATGACTTTTACGTTAAAAAATAACTTTTAACAAACGTTTCTTTCAAATAGATTTCTTCTTATCGGGAATTAAGACACCGGAAAGAACTCCTAGAATTAAGACGAATACTACTGAAAATTAAGATACTGGAAAGTACTCCTAGTAATAAAAGAAAGAAGCGTGTAATATCGAACAATTCAGTTCTTATGCTCTCATAGTTTAGAGATCGTTTATAGTGTTTTTTTTTTTGCTTGAACTAACACTTAACTTGGATTAGTTGCTTAGTCTAGATTAGATTCATTAGATTATATTTCTGCTTATTTTATTTATAATAGTCTTAGTATTGCGTCTTATCCCACCGGGAAGTCCAAGCAAATTTTTAAAAAAATAAAAAATACTATAAAACAGAAAAAGCAAAAAACTTTTCCATTAAAAAAAAATAAGAATACTTCTTTAACGATCACTTCATTTTATTACTTTTTTTCTTGCATGATTAACTCCTACAAGTTGATAAGTTTAAGTCTATAAGTTAAAATTCATCCAATTTATTAAATTAATCTTTAATAATCTAAGGATTGAAATAATGCAGAAATTAACCATTAAAAAATTCATCCCATTTATTAAATCTTTAATAATCCTAGGATTGCATTCCTTAAGTAGTTAATTTCTAATTTAGAAATTATTCATTAACTTTTATTATTACAAGTAAGTAAACTCATAGGTTTATAGTTTAAAGAATACCTTAGGTAGTAATCGTTTTTAGTTCAGAAACTAACCATTAACTTCTAATGTTTAAAAGTAATCACGCATGATTAGGCGACCTTATTTATTACAAAATTATAATAAAAGTATAATGTATTTCAAAATGGCTAAATATTTCAGAAATGAAGTTCAAAGAATTAATTTTGTTTCTACTCCCTATCATATTGACTAGTCAAAACATCTTGTTAAAAGAAAACGATGAAACAAATATCCTTCCTGGCTTAGTCCTATATCGCATCGGTGAAGTAAGTTTTATAGAAGGATATTTAGAATTTAAATCAACCTCTTTTGATGTCCTTCGCGGCCGACATAACGATGAACAGTAATAAGACGACTAAGCTAGTAAATAACATCAAGGATTCATTTTTCCCATCTTTCGAAGTCAAGTTTCTGAATATTTCAGTAAGCCAAAGAGCTCACCAATGGGAATTCAAACTAATGACTATTCGAATGAAAGCTTTGGCATCAAAAATGATTATAGAGAAGAGAGAATTACCTTGGATGCTCAGCACGATCAAAAAGAAACGAGCTGGCTTTTTGAGTTCGGAGGAGAAGTCCTCTCAACATTCCTTTTGGTAGCGGCAACTGATAAACAGTAAATTACTCCGAAAGAAAATTAAATATCCTAGGCAATTACGCCTCCACATCAAATTTTTAATTACTGAAGTTAATAAGATCAATTTAAAGTCGAATATACCCGTACTTTGATGAGTTTTTAGGGATAGTCCTACAAAAGCTAATAGAGTTTCAATCAGGTCTAAGCGCAACGCATAACATCATAAATCAAATGGGAAGTTATACGTGCATTAATAAATTTAATCAACAAACTGTGAACAATATCATCATCATTCACAATTTTGTGATAATCTCCCATCAATTAGGCAATTCTAGAATCACTAACTCGCAACTTTTTTCTCCAATATTCCTATTAACTTTTGTATTGGAATGAACACAGAAACAAAAACTGGGCACACGGTGATACCCCTAGAAACAAAGACATACCCATCTTTTCTAACTTACGCTTGGACTCTTCAATCTGCCGCTAGCCCTTATGAACTAATCACTTTAATTCCTTTTATTTCAGTGGAGAAATTCACTTCTCATAAACTTATACCTTTTCCTACTCATCTGCCTTTGAATAAATCTCTTGTTCGAGTAATGTACAATGCCCCAAACAACTATTTCTTTGTGAACTATGGTCAACGGAAATACACTTATCTTAAAGAATCGGCACACAACCTTTGTCGACACTTAGGCAAACTAGCAGTTTGTCCCCAATCCCAAGTGTTTGCCTCAATTGATGATCAGTCTTGCTTGTTAGCCCTAATCCTAAATTTTACCAATGACTTTTCTCATTGCCCCATTGTAGAATACAAATCTATGGAACCTTATACTGTCACTTTAGGACACTTCAGCAATTATTTCTTTCTGCAGTAGAAAAACTAGGGCTTCTATCGCGCATGTGAGAACCCTAATTCTATACAGGCATGTTCTACGACTATGTCTTTACTATCCACACAGATGCGCTTTCACTTCTGCTAGATTTCAGTTTAAGAATCCTATTCACTTGGAAAAGAATATAACACTTTCTTCCTTAATTTCTCACTCTGGTCAAGTCTTATTCAACTTATTATCTCATGTTGCTTTACCTAACATCTCTTCTGTTCTATTTCCTAAGTTTCAAGCTTTGAAGGAAATTCATTGGAATCAGAGACTGGATCGTTTAAATCAATCCTTACATCCTTTTACCCCGTATTTCCCACAGATCAAGTTTATCCTATATATCGAGGAGGAACTTTAGGAACCATCTTTTCCTCCTGTCCTTGTCATCGCTTACCTTGTTTGGACCAAAAGAGTATACCTTTTTAGGAAATGAATACCAGAGATGTCGAACCCTGCTGAGAAGATCCCACTTCAGGATGTATCAACATCCAACTTTCGAATACAATTAGCACGTGAAGATGCGCCTTCGGATAACACCATTCAGATCAGACCTTTGCCACGTTCTCCGACCCCATCTCGGCATTTGGCTTTACTTCCAAGACCTCCAATACCCTTTCCTATTCCTCGTACTTTAACTTCATCTGAAGATGCACAACATATGCTAAATTGAACATTAATCTTTAAGGTAAAAGACTTTCTTGCACAAGGGGGTCCTTTATCGTGAGTTTAAAATAGTTCTTGAACGTTCAAGAACGTTTATAATGAGCATACCTTGCATT
>JABUQX010053256.1:17500-27500 GCA_015478945.1 Trachelipus rathkii
CTCGCGATCTTCTTTTAGTCCATCGTGGCGGTGTGGTCAAACACATACGCGTTCATCTGCTAGGGCCCAGGTTCAATCCCAGCAGAGGGAAATTACTTAAGGGGTTATTTTTAAGAATACCTATCACAGCTGTGGTGACGGTGTAGAAGGATGAGCAGGTTATCCTATCACTAATAATATTTCCCGAGGTTTAATAAGTATTTCACTCTGTGCGGTGCTCTGTTTGACCCTACGCCCGAGTGTGGACGGGAAGAGCTCGCCGTGGTTCCTGTTTGGTGGGTGATATATTCACTACAGGAACATTTCTCGCGATCTTCTTTTAGTCCATCGTGGCGGTGTGGTCAAACACATACGCGTTTATCTGCTAGAGCCCAGGTTCAATCCCAGCAGAGGTAAATTACTTAAGGGGTTATTTTTATCAATACCTATCACACTGCGGTGAGGTGTAGAAGGATGAGAAGATATATCTTATATATATATATATAATATATATAATATATATATATATATATAATCATAATATATATATATATATATATATATTATATATAATATATATATATATATATATATATATATATATATATATATATACATGGCTCAATCGGTAGAGTGACAGAGTGGCATGGCAAAGGCCCGGGTTCGATCCCTAGCCCGGATCCTAGTTAGAAATTACCTAGAATAGGTGTGTCCCGTGGTTATAAAAAAAATTGGTGAAATTAGTGAGAGTTTGTTGAGAGGAGAGAGACCGTCCGCACAGGCGGACGATGTCAATGACGCCTCTCGAACGCAGGCAAGCAACACTGATCCGCGTAGGCAGGCAGTCGAAGATAGCTGCTGGACAGCTGCTGCCCGCGTACGTGGGGGTAAAGGTATGTGAATATCCCGTGTGCTGTGTCCTCCACTCTGCCTCATCAGGGCGAAGTGGGGACTACTGCACGTATCGCCAATGTCACGCGTTTCTCTGCATTCAGGAATGGTCCAGAGCCAAGACCGTGGGGTTAGTGACGGGATAGGAAGTCCTCTACTTACACCTCAGCCGCTGCTTAGGCGGTTCGAGGATCGCCTCTCCAGGCAAAGTTCGAGCTACATGCTGCAGCCGCGAATTGGGCGGCGTCAACATGTGTCTCCCTCGCCCGTCTTTTCGCAGGCATCCCGCAGGGATTCGGGTGTCGAAGGCATACTGTTACGTCCCCTCTACGGGACATAACGAACTCTCGACTCGGAAATGTAAGCTGCAGCGAAGGGAAATCGCCTCTGCTAGGGCGGCTTTCCCTGACCTAAAGCCGAAAACTGAAATCAAGAGCTCAAGTCCAGGAGCGACTGCAGTCGCTGGAATCGAGCTTTATCTGGGTCGAGGTGGAAAAATGCGGATTTTTCCGCCTTTTGACGGAAAAATAGACCTTTCGTTTGACTCGCTTCTTGGGAACATGGGTTTCCACTCGGGTGGAGGTTATCTCGGGGGGCGGTAACTCAGCCGCCTAAAAATATTTCCGAGGAGAGCTGACTCCGAGATAAACCTTTTCACCGAGTGACATGTTGGCCCTTCCAGACGAGAGGAGAGAGACCGTCCGCTCAGGCGGACGATGTCAATGACGTCTCTCGAACGCAGGCAAACCACAACACTCCACAACACATATTTTTGAAAGGAAGAGTAAGTGAAGAAATCAGGTTCGACGCAGGAAATCATTTGGTAAAGCCTATAGAATCCCGACGACGATGCGCTTACTGTGGGAAAAATACGAAACCAATTTGCTTTAGATGCAATGTTCCACTTCACGATGTGTGTTTTCAGAGATTCCATACAAATTATATATATATATATATATATATATATATATATATATATATATATATTTATATATAATAATATAAATATATATATATATATACTATATATATATATATATATATTATATAATATATTATTTAATATATATATTTATATATATATATATATATATATATATATATATATATATATATATATATATATATATATATATATATATAATATATATATATATTATATATATATATATATAATAGTATATATATATATATATTTATATATATATATATGATATATATACTATATATATATAATATATATATATAAATATTATATATATATATATAATATATTATATATATATATATATATATATATATATATATATATATATATATATATATATATATATATATATATACAGTTAATAAAAAAAAAAAAATAAAATAGGAAAATAAAACAATTCCAAATAATGCACATATTTTTCTTCCTTTTGAGTATTTTAATGAAACGTGGTTAATTAATGTCCCAAAAATGGGACGGTCGAATTTTTGGGTACCAAGCTCTTGGAGAACTTTTAATGAAATTAAACCGAGCAGTCAATCTAAAGGCTATTAGAAGATAAAAACAAGTGTCATATCATAAAAAAGTAGCAGCCAAATTATGGCTGTTAATGGGATAATTAATATCTTATTAAGCTATTATTTCATTTGATTATTATATGTATATATATTTTTTGGTGCTTCGTTATTATGTTCTTTCTTTTATGACATACTAATATATCATAAAACTTTGTTTATAATATACGGCACGTCGAATTATTTATTTGCTACATTTTAGCCTATTCTGATTTTCGTATATTTTGTTATATATTTAATTTTTTGACGTGTCATTTATTTTGTTATTTCTTTTATGATTTTTCTTACAGTTGTCTACCACTACTCAAGGGAAGAGCCAAATTCAGGGAGGGATGTTTTCACGCCCAAATTTCCTCCACTAGCGCTAATTACGGGTATGAGCACTGACGCAGGCTTTAAAGTGAGGGAGATTAAATTCAGAAGGAAACACAGAAAATGGAAAAGAGTTCCTCACAACAGAGGTGGCAGGAAAGAAGGAAGCACCGCAGCAAACTAGCCTGGAGTTACCAATATCCACACAAAACTCGTGCGCAGACACAGCACCCTTGTGCTTCGAGGGTGTTGTAAAGGTGGTGGTACGCGAGTGGTAAGTTCCCTCGAACACCTGCTGCTGCGGAACCTCATAGAAATAGAGAAAAAGCACCAATATCGTGCCCGCAAAGATAGAAGGTAGTCCAAGTGAAGCTGGAACAGTGCAGGACGGTTTATAAGCCATTTGGCCTTTGACTAGACCCTGTCCAAAAGCCGGGTGAAACCAGAACCCCCCCCCCACATGATAAGAGAACAGTACTCCATACAAGAGCGGATGAGACCCTTGTACAGCTGAAATAGCTGAGAAGAGAAAAAAAAGTCTCTCATTCTGAACAGAAATCCCAGTTTCTTTGAGGCCGCTCTAGCAACCATTGTTCTGATAGGTTTATAAGACATTTTTTTGTTATGAGAACCAAGGATGTTTATGTTTTCAACAGAAGAGGCGAAATAACCGTCAAAAGAGATAGGAAAGTAAGTAGGTGTTAGAGAGGGAGATTTGAAGAAGTTGGGTTTTTAAGAATTGAATTTCACAGGTTGAGACCACCCACTCGAAAATTCAATCCAGATCAAGCGAAATAGAACTAGTAAAGGTTAAGACGAATAGGCAATTCTAGGAGTAAAGAGGGAAGCAGAATTGAAATGAGTTGAAGAATGAAGGGTCGACTCATCGGAAATATGAAGTGGATAGAGTTAGATGTGCAAGGTGAAGATCATTAATGCAAAGTAAGAAATAAAGTAGGAGATAAGACAGAACCCTGAAGAACACCCTATTAACAGAAAGAAGAAGAAGTCGCTCCATCAACCACAACCGATATTGAGTGACTTGAAAAGAAAAGCTAGACATAAGTAAGCAAAGGCAAAGAATAAGGAGGAAACTCAAAGGAGGGGAGCTTGGAGAGCAGTGACGCGTGCCACACCCGGTGAAATGCTTTGGATCAATTTCAAGCACCACCACACAGTCTTCCCCCGTATTTCTTAAAGAGCCGGAAACCCATAAATCGGTTTAAATAAGAAAATATATCGCTAGTAGACCTTTGAACGCCGAAAGCGTACGGCGATTCGGAAAGAGAGAATGAGACTCCAGACGTCCTAAAAAGATGAGGTTGAGAAGGGTTCAAAGGATTGTTTAGATAGAAATACAAGTGAGAGCTATAGGACGATAACTAGAAGGATCAGAGAGGCTCTTCCTTTTTTCGGAATATCGTTGAACATATGCGGGCTTTTCAACACTGAGGGAAAGTGCTAGTATTGAGACATAGAGAATATAGTTGCAACGAGGGGCGGGGTAGTCACGTAAGCACATTCCCTCAAAACTCGAGGAGGAATGCCATCCGGGCCCCCGCCTTCCTAACGTTCATAGATCTCAAGAGCCCCATGAACCCGATCAAATGTAATCACAGGCAAAAGACATAGGAAACCCTGAGAGGAAGGAGGAGGGACAAAGAGGGGAACACATCCAGATCGTCCACGGCTATTGTAGAGGATAGTTTATTCAGATATTAGGTTATTAACAGAGCCACTCCATCGGTCAGAGGAGACACGACAGATTTAAGAAGTTGTTAAGAAGCATGTTTTTCAGAGAGAGAGAAGAAGATTTATCAGTGGGAGACCAAGGAGGCTTAGCGACTTCTCGTTTGTGAAAGACGCTTTGCCTCGTCGAAGAAGTTCTTCCTGCAACGATATTTTAGCTGAATAAATTGCGACGTGTACAGATTTTCCTCTTGCATACGAGCTGTTTCCTAAGCATCGAATTACATAGTAAACACCGCACGATCGAAAACCATGATTTGAATGTAGTAATTATCAAGTGTGGGCGACTTTGATCATCCAATATTGTCGTTTTTGCTTACTTACTTTATTATTTGATTAAATGATATTTTCAAATTTAATCTTATATAAATATCTTTAAGTAGTGTGTCTTATATATTTTTTATATGACCCCTCCGCATTCTGTGATGTGCGATTTTGAGTGAAGTATTTTGGTTGTCACCATTTTTATAACACACCATTTTTTAAGATCAATAAGGTCCAGTTTTATCTTTGTGGTCAAGTACTACTACCATAAAGTTGGAGTGAAATTCATATCCTGTGGCTAACTGCTCTTTTGGATTCTGATTGTTATAATTAATAGCCCAGGGCAAAATGTCAGATCCACGTTGTAAACCATTGGGTTCCCTGGCCGTTTTCAGTTTCAATTATTCTGAGTAGTTTTTGGTTTTACAAATATATATATATATATATTATATATATATATATATATATAAAATATATATATATATATATATATATATATATATATATTTATATATATATATATAATAATATTTAGGTATAGATACATATTAAACACACAAATATTATATATTTTTTAAAATTTTCCAAATGATATATATTTTTTTAAATAGAATATTACTTAAACAATATTTCTTTTATATACTTAAAATACTATATAATATATATATAATATATATATATATATATATATATATATATATATATATATTATATATATATATATATATATATATATAATATATATATATTCTTCTTTCTTTCTCTACCTTCTATTTTCCCAAAATGGGAGTAAGAAGGTGCGTGACGAGCATCAGAAAAATAAAAGCAGTAGAAGAACATGTCATAAGTCGAAAGAAAGCCCAGCCTACCGCCCCCTCAGTAACGATTAATTAGTGGAGAACTCCCGCAGTCAGAAAATCCACCCAAAAGCTTCATGGACAGCAATGGACCCTCACTATGGTAGATGGTCAATGTAGGGGTTCATCCTGGTCCATACAGGTTGGCCCACAACCATACCTCCTCACAATCCCCCGCCATTCACTTCTGTTATACACCTTTCTTCTGGCCTCTACCAAACTCACATTTCTCTCCTTCAAACATTCATTTACTGACTCAATCCATTTTTTTTCTTCGGTCTCCCACCGTCGTTCCCAAACCATCGCCACTATACAATTCGCTTAAACCAACCGAACTATCATTCATCCTTTCCATATGACCAAACCATCTCAACATACTTTCATTTATTCTCTCATTTACCCCTTTCTTCACACCACACAACTCTCTTATAAGTTCATTCCTCATTTTATCAATTCTTCTCACACCTAGCACACCCCTAAGATTGTCCATCTGAACACATTGAACTTTAGATCTATACTTCTTATTCCAGATCATAGTCTCACTACTATACAATAACACAGGTAACAACATACCCTCATGTAAGACCCTAGCACACTCAAAACTGGCTCAATCGGTAGAGTGACAGAGTGGCATGGCAAAGGCCCGGGTTCGATCCCTGGCCCGGATCCTATTTAGAAATTACCTACAATAGGTGTGTCCCGTGGTTATAAAAAAAAATTGGTGAAAATAGTGAGAGTTTGTTGAGAGGAGAGAGACCGTCCGCACAGGCGGACGATGTCAATGACGCCTCTCGAACGCAGGCAAGCAACACTGATCAGCGTAGGCAGACATTCTAAGATAGCTGCTGGAGAGCTGCTGCCCGTGTACGTGTGGGTAAAGGTATGTGAATATCCCGTGTGCTTTGTCCTCCACTCTGCCTCATCAGGGCGAATTGGGGACTACTGCACGTATCGCCAATGTTAGTGACGGGAGAGGAAGTCCTCTACTTGCACCTCAGCCGCTGCTTAGGTGGTTGGAGGATTGCCTCTCCAGGCAAAGTTCGAGCTACATGCTGCACCCGCGAATTGGGAGGCGTCAACATGTCTCCCTCGCCCGTCTTTTCGCAGGCATCCCGCAGGGATTCGGGTGTCGATTCATACTGTTACGTTCCCTCTACGGGACATAACGAACTATTGACTCGGAAATGTAAGCTGCAGCGAAGGGAAATCGCCTCTGCTAGGGCGGCTTTCCCTGACCTAAAGCCGAAAACTGAAATCAAGAGCTCAAGTCCAGGAGCCACTGCAGTCGCTGGAATCGAGCTTTATCTGGGTTGAGGGGGAAAAATGCAGATTTTTCCGCCTTTTGACGAAAAATGAGTCTTTTCGTTTGACTCGCTTCTTGGGAAACATAGGTTTTCACTCGGTGGAAAGGCTCGGGAGGCAGTAAACGTCCGCCGCCAAAAATATTTCCGAGGAGACCTGACCTCCGAGAATAAACCTTTTCACTGAGTGACATGTTGCCCTTTCCAGACGAGAGAGAGACCGTTCGCTCAGGCGGACGATGTCAATGACGCCTCTCGAACGCAGGCAAACCACAACACTCCACAACACATATTTTTGAAAGGAAGAGTAAGTGAAGAAATCAGGTTCGACGCAGGAAATCATTTGGTAAAGCCTATAGAATCCCGACGACGATGCGCTTACTGTGGGAAAAATACGAAACCAATTTGCTTTAGATGCAATGTTCCACTTCACGATGTGTGTTTTCAGAGATTCCATACAAATTATATATATATATAATATATATATATACTATATATATATATATATATATATATATATTATATATATATATACATATATATATATATATTATATAATATATATATAATACATATATATTTCTTGCCAGGAATGCTAATGCACCTCGGGGAAGGTCGTGATCGCCGTAAACGGCCCTCTATCTTCGGCGCAAAAATTGTATGAATCGTATGGGTACATGAATGTTCGAGGAATAAATGTTGGAAGGAGAGAGGAGAGAAGGTGATGGATGTATTAGAAAGGGGCAATTTTGATTTGCTCGCTGTGACTGAAACAAAGATGAAAGGAAACGAAGAAGATGAGTGTGTGGTGTGAAATGTGTGTGTGCTGGTGTGGAAATTAAATAAGAGAGGAAGAGAAGGAGTTGCAATTTTTGATGAGTGACCTGTGGTTCAAAGCTATGGTAGACTTTGAGTGTGTGAGTCCTAGAATCCTAATGGTTAAATTTAAGTTTGAAAAGTCAAGGTATGTGTGGCTTGGGACGTATGGTCCATCTGAGGGAAACGCTGAAGAGAGTACGATTTTTTGGGATAATCTGAACTGATGTTTCTGGATGGGGTGAGTAGAGCTTCAGATTGATAGTTTTGGGGGACCCTGAAATGTTGGTAGGTGATCAAAAAAGGGATGGTATAACAGGTTGTTTTGGGGTGGCGGGAGAAATGAGAATGGTAAGGAAGGTGATTGATTTCTGTGAGAAGAGAGGTATATGTGTAAGTAAAACTTTCTTTAAACACAGAGTATCCATAAGTATTCTAGAGTTGGTGTAGGTAGAGATGGATCGAATGAAAAGTATGATTGATTTAGTGTTGGTGAAGAAGGAGATGTTGAAGTAGGTGTTTTGGATGTTAAATCAGTTAGGGGTTTAGGATGGGATTATCGGATCATTATGTTTGTTCTATGTAAAATTAAGTTAGTGGGCTGGAATGGAAAGGAAGGTGATACGAAAGGAAGTAGGTAAAATTAAGAGTGAGAAGTTAAGTGAGCAGACAATAAGGATAAGTATGTAAGGCGCTCGCTTAGTAAAACGTTTGAAATGTGAACAATTGATACTGAAACAATCTGGTGGCAAATGAGGAAGCAATTGTTTAGTTGTGCAAAGGAAGTATGTGGATGTGCTAAGTAGGAAAGTAAGAATGTTAACATGTGTGGTGGAATGAAGAGGTGAGGAAAGCGGTTAAAGGTAAAAAGAAGCGTGTTGAAATGTAATTTTCTAAAAGCAATGATGAAGAATCAAAGAAAGAAATGCTTGGAATTATATAAGGGAGGAAATAAGAAATACTAAAAGGTGTATACTTAAGAAGAAAACAAGAGGTAAATGAACGGTTTGGAAGGAGGATGAATGGGAACTTACAAGGAATAAGAAGCCTCTGGAAGGAAGCGCGAAAGGTTAAGAATGAGAATAAGGGGAATCTGCTGAGAATAATGAATAGGGAATGGTGCTTTTGTAACTGATAAAATGGGTGTGAGAGGAGTGTGGAAAGAACACTTTGAAAATCGCACAATATTGACAGTAATGAAGAGGTGATAGTGAATGTGGGTGGGTTTGAGGTGCAAGAAGAGATAGGTATTTTGGGGATGAAGGTTAATTAGTAAGGAGGAAGGTAATGGGTAGAGTGAGAAAGTTAAGGAATGGTAAATCTGCAGGTATAGATGAATTACTGGTGAAAATGATCAAGAACGGAGGCGAGATGGTGATTGATGGATTTGGAAGTTGTTGTAATAAAGCGTTTATAGAGGTTATATGGTTCCAAGGAATTGGAGGAGAGCGGTAAAATAGTACCCTTATATAGGGTAAGGGGAGATAAGGGGAACTGTAAGAAATTATAGGGGAATAAGTTTATTGGTGTTGTAGGGAAAGGTATATGCTGGTAATTTTGTCGAAAGAGTGCCTCCGAGTGACTGAAAGGACTGATTTGGTGAAGAACAAGGTGCGTTTAGGAGTGGTAAGAGGAAATGTGTTGGATCAAATTTTAACATTGAAACAAATGATTGAGAAAATGAGGGAGAAGAAGAATAAGTTGTATTTAAGGTTTTATGGATTTTGCAACAGGCCGATGATAGAGTTTTAATAGGGAAGGTTTATGCAGGTGTTTAGTGATAATATGGTGTTGGTGGTAGGCTTCTGAATGGAGTCAAAATATGTATGACGATAGTGATGCGTGTGGCCGATACAAAATGGTGTCAATGTTGATTGGTTTAGTTAACAGCGGAGTAAGACAGGGTTGTGTATTATGTCTATTTGGTTATTCAATTTGTATATGGATGGGGTTATGAAAGAATTCGAGGTGGGGATGGCAGGAAATGGTGTTAGAATGATGGAGAATGGAGATGAGTGGACGGGTGCCCTACCCTATTAATATGCGGAAATGATTTGGTTCTGTGCTGCGAATCTGAAGAGAGTTTGAGAGGATTGGTAGAGAGATTTTAGCAGGGTGTGTAAAAGGAGGGCTTGAAAGTAAACGGGATAAGAGTAAGGTTATGGTTGTGAGTGACGACACTCCTCAGTGTGAAGTTAATTTAGATGGTGAGCAGCTGGATCACAAGTGTCTGAGTTTAAATATTTAGGGTATATGTTGGATGAGAAGGGA
>JABUQX010053256.1:32500-41110 GCA_015478945.1 Trachelipus rathkii
GAGCTCGGAGTGCGCAAGTAACTCAGCCGCCTAAAAAAATTGCCGAGAGACCTGACTCCGAATAAACCTTTCACCGAGTGACATGTTTAGCCCTTCCAGACGAGAGAGAGACCGTTCGCTCAGGCGGACGATGTCAATGACGCCTCTCGAACGCAGGCAAACCACAACACTCCATAACACATATTTCTGAAAGGAAGAGTAAGTGAAGAAATCAGGTTCGACGCAGGAAATCATTTGGTAAAGCCTATAAAATCCTGATGACGATGCGCTTACTGTGGGAAAAATACGAAACCAATTTTGCTTTAAGATGCAATGTTTCCATTTCACAATGTGTGTGTTTTGAGAGGAGTAAAATACAAATTATATATATTATATATATATATATATATATATATTATATATAATAATATATATTACTATATATAATATATATTATTATATACTATATATAATATATATATGTATATATATTATATTTATAAATTTATATATTTATATATATATATATATATATATATATATATATATATATATATATATATATATATATATATATATATATATATATATATATATATACTATATATATATATATATATATATTATATTAATATATTATATATATATATATATATATATATATATATATATATACCGTTATAAATAAGAATTTTATATTTCATTCATTACTTTGAGGAAAATAAAACAATTCTAAATAATGCACATGTTTTCTTCCTTTTGAGTATTTTAATGAAACGTGGTTAATTAATGTCCCAAAAATGGGACGGTCATTTTTGGGTACAAGCTCTTGGTACGCTCTGTCTCTAGCCTGATTAGCAAGAGAACAAGCACGATCGAACCACGGATTATGATGTAGTAATATATCAAAACTTTGATCATAATAATTGTCGTTTTTGCTTACTTACTTTTAATATTTGATTAAATGATTTTTCATAATTTTTTTTTATAAATAATCTATAGTAGTGTGTGTTATCAATTTTATTTATTGAACCTCTCGCACTGTGTTGGTCGCATTTTGAAAAGTGAGTATTTTGTTGTTAGCATTTTTATACAAGATATTTTCTAAGGATCAATCAGGTCCAGGTTTTATCTTTGTGGTCAAGGTACTACTACCACAAATTGGAGTGAAATTCATATCATGTGGTAACTTCTATTTGGATTCTTGATTGTTATAATTTAATAGCCCTGGGTTCAAATGTCAGGATCCACGTTGTAAAACATTTTGTTCCTGGCCGTTTAAGTATTCAATTATTCTGAGTAAGTTTTTGGTGTTACATAATATATAATATATATATAATATATATATATATATTATATATAATATATATAATATATATATATATATATATATATAATATATTAATATATATATATAATATATATATAATATATATATATATATATATATATACATATATATATATAATATATATATATATTATAATAATATATATATATTAGATATATATATATATGATATATATATATTATATATATATATATATATATTATATATATATATATATATCATATATATATATATATATATTATATCAAATATATATATAATATATACATATTATATATATAATATTATATATATATATATATATATATATATATATATATATATATATATATATATATATATATATATATATATATATATATTATATATATATATATATATATAGTATATATATAATCTTTCCTTTCTTTCTTTAAATCCTTCCTTCTATTTTCCAAGAATGGGAGTAAGGTGCGTGAGAGCATCGGAAAATAAAAGCAGTAGAAGAAACATTCATAATAAGTCCGAAAGAAAGCCGCAGCCTTAAACCGCCCTCCAGTAAACATTAATTAAGTGAGAACTTCAATTCGCATTCAGATAATCCACCCTAAAGCTTCATGGACAGCGATGGACCCTCATATGGTAGATCGTCCCATATAAGGGTCATTCCCCTTGCCCAGGTGGGCCACACCATACCCCCTCACAATCCCCCGCCATTCACTTTTGTTATAACCTTTCTTCTCGCCTCTACCAAAACTCACATTTCTCTCTTTCAAACATTCATTTACTGACTCAATTCTATTTTTCTTCGGTCTCCCAGCCGGTTGGTTCCACACACGCGCCACTATACATCCGCTTAACCAACCACCTATACAATCATTCATCCTTTCCATATGACCAACCATCTCAACATACTTTCATTTATCCTCTCATTTACCCTTTCTTCACACCACACAACTTCCTATTATAAGTTCATTCCTCATTTTATCAATTCTTCTCACACCTAGCACACCCCTAAGATTGTCCATCTGAACACATTGAACTTTAGATCTACATTCTTATTCCAGACCATAGTCCACTTACTATACTAATAACACAGGTAAACAAATACCCCATGTAAAGACCCAGCAACTCTCTAAAACTGGCTCAATTCGGTAAAGTGACAGAGTGGCATGGCAAAGGCCCCGGTTCGATCTCTGGCGCGGATCCATATTGTTAGAAATTACCCAGAATAGGTGTGTCCCGTGGTTATAAAAAAAATTGGTGAAATTAGTGAGAGTTTGTTGAGAGGAGAGAGACCGTCCGCACAGGCGGACGATGTCAATGACGCCTCTCGAACGCAGGCAAGCAACACTGATCAGCGTAGGCAGGCATTCGAAGATAGCTGCTGGAGAGCTGCTGCCCGTGTACGTGTAGGTAAAGGTATGTGAATATCCCGTGTGCTTTGTCCTCCACTCTGCCTCATCAGGGCGAATTGGGGACTACTGCACGTATCGCCAATGTTAGTGACGGGAGAGGAAGTCCTCTACTTACACCTCAGCCGCTGCTTAGGCGGTTCGAGGATCGCCTCTCCAGGCAAAGTTCGAGCTACATGCTGCAGCCGCGAATTGGGCGGCGTCAACATGTGTCTCCCTCGCCCGTCTTTTCGCAGGCATCCCGCAGGGATTCGGGTGTCGATTCATACTGTTACGTTCCTTCTACTGGACATAACGAAAAATTGACTCGGAAATGTAAGCTGCAGCGAAGGGAAATCGCCTCTGCTAGGGCGGCTTTCCATGACCTAAAGCCGAAAACTGAAATCAAGAGCTCAAGTCCAGGAGCGACTGCAGTCGCTGGAATCGAGCTTTATCTGGGTCGAGGTGGAAAAATGCGGATTTTTCCGCCTTTTGACGGAAAAATAGACCTTTCGTTTGACTCGCTTCTTGGGAACATAGGTTTCCACTCGGGTGGAGGTTATCTCGGGGGGCGGTAACTCAGCCGCCTAAAAATATTTCCGAGGAGAGCTGACTCCGAGATAAACCTTTTCACCGAGTGACATGTTGGCCCTTCCAGACGAGAGGAGAGAGACCGTCCGCTCAGGCGGACGATGTCAATGACGCCTCTCGAACGCAGGCAAACCACAACACTCCACAACACATATTTTTGAAAGGAAGAGTAAGTGAAGAAATCAGGTTCGACGCAGGAAATCATTTGGTAAAGCCTATAGAATCCCGACGACGATGCGCTTACTGTGGGAATACGAAACCAATTTCTTTAGATGCAATGTTCCATTTAAGATGTGTGTGTTTTTGAGAGATTCCATACAAATTAAATATATATATATATATATATATATATATATATATATATATATATATATATATATATATATATATATATATATATATATATATATATATATATTAATATTTATATATATAATATATATATATATAAATTAATATATATATATATATATTTATAATATAATATTATTATATATATATATATATATATATAATATATATATATATATATATTATAGTATATATATATAATATACATATACTATATAGATATATATGATATATATATATATATATAATATATATTATATATATATAATATATATATATATATTTTATATATATATATATATATATATATAATTATATATATATATATATTATATATATTTTATATATATATATATATATATATTATATATATATATATTATATATAATATATATATATAATAATATTATATATATATAATATATATATTTATATACATATTTATAGGAATTTTATATTTTATTCATTACTTTGAGGAAAATAAAACAATTCCAAATAATGCACATGTTTTTCTTCCTTTTGAGTATTTTCATGAATAGTGGCCAATGTCCCAAAAATGGGACGGTCGTTTTTGGGTACAAGCCCTTGGAGAATTTTAATGAAATTAACCAAGCAGTCATCTAAGATATTTAAAGATTTATTTACCCGATTTTAAATATGAATTTATATGATCTATTCCATATTAGTGTTTCCATAACTAAAATTGATGAAAATTTTAATTTCTACTGTAATAGTCCGTTTTGAAGCTTTTTTGGAAGCTATTGCAATTTAGTTACCTTTAAAAAGTGAGTATTTTGGTTGTCAGCATTTTTATATGCCAAGAATATTTTCTAAGCGATCCAATCAGGTCCAAGTTATTTTGTGTCAAGGGTACTACTACCAAAAGTGGAGTGAAATTCATATCCTGTGGTAACTGCTCTTTGGATTCTTTGATTGTTATAATATAATAGCCAGGGTTCAATGTCAGGATCCACGGTTGTAAACATTGGGTCTGGCCGTTAAGTATTCAAGTTAACTCCTGTGCAAGTTTTGGTGTTTACAATATATATTATATATATATATATATATATATAGTATATATATATATATATATATATAATTATATAGTATAGTATATATACATATATATATAATATATATATATATCATATATATATATATATATATATATTATATATATATATATATATATATATATATATATATATATAATATATATATATATGTATATATATATATATATAATATATAATATAATATATATATATATATATATATATATATATATATATATATATTATATATATATAATATAATATATAAATATAATATATATCATATAATATTATATAATATACTATAGTATTATATATATATAATATATATATATATATATATATATATATATAATATACCTATATATATAATACACACATATATATATAAATATATATATATATATATAATATAATTATATATATATATATATATATATATATATATATATAATATATATATTATAATATATATATAGTATATATTATATATATATATATATAATATATATTAATATATATATATATATATATATATAATATATATATATACATATATAATATATATATAATATATATTCTTTCTTTTTCTTCTCTTAACTCCTTCAATTTTCCCAAGAATGGGAGTAAGGTGCCGTGACGAGCATCGGAAAATAAAAACAGTAGAAGAACATGTCATAAGTCGGAAAGAAAGCCAAGCCTTTCCGCCCCTCAGTACCATTAATAGTGAGAACTTCATCGCAGTCAGAAAGGTCCACCTAAAGCTTCATGGACAGCGATGAAACCCTCACTATGGTAGATCATCAATGTAAGGGTTCATTCCTTGGCCAAGGTGGGCCACAACCATACCCCCTCAATCATCCCCTCGCCATTCACTCTGTTATACACCTTTTTCTCGCCTCTACCAAACTCACTTTTCTCTCCTTCAATGCATTCCTTTTCTGACTCAATCCATTTTTTCTTCGGTCTCCAGCCGGTCGGTTCCCAACACACTTTCCACTATACATTCGCTTAATCAACCGACTATCATTCATCCTTTCCATTTGACCAAAACCACCTCAACATACTTTCACTTGTTATTTCATTTAACTCTTTCTTCAACTCCGCAAGCGTTCTCTTTTATAGTTCATTACTCATTTCCAGTTTGTTCTCACACCTAGCACACCCCTAGATTGTCCATCTGAAACACATTGAACTTTATATCTATATACTTCTTATTCAGACCATAGTCTCACTACTATAAAATAACACAGGTAGCAACATACCCTCACGTAAAGACTCTAGCACACTCAAACTTGTTATTCTTACATTTCACCAACGATTTTAATTGCACCAGTAGCCACCTTCCTGCCAATCACAACTTTCCACTACACTCTGCATCGTCCGTTCCCTTCTCATCCAACACTTACCCTAAATATTTAAACTCAGACACTTGTTCCAGCTGCTCACCATGTAACATAACTTCACACTGAGGAGTGTCCTCACTCACAACCATAACCTTTCTCTTATCCACGTTTACTTTCAAGCCCTCCTTTTACAACCCTTGCCAAATCTCTCTCCTTTTATCCTCTCAATAACTCTCTTCAGATTTCGCCACACAGAAATAAATCATCCGCATGATAATGGGGTAAGGGCTACCCTCCACTCATCTTCATTCTCCACCATTTCTAACACCATTTCCTGCCATCCCCACCTCGAATTCTTTCATAAACCAATCCATATTCAAATTGAATAACCAAAGAGACATAACACAACCCTGTCTTACTCGGCTATTAATCCTAAACCAATCACCATTGATACCATTTATTCTTTACATCACGCTTCACATCGTCATACATACTTTTTGATTCCATTCAGAAAGCCTACCACCAGCACCATATATCACTAACACCTGCCAAATAGCTTCCCTATTAACCCTATCATACGCCTGTTGCAAATCCATAAAACCTAAATACAATTTATTCTTCTTCTCCCTCATTTTCTCAATCATTTGTTTTATATGTAAAGATTTGAAATCCACATTACATCCTCTAACCACTCCAAAACACACCTTTGTTCTTCACCAATCAGTCCTTCAGCTACTCGACGCACTCTTTTCGACCAAAATACCAGCAAATACCTTCCCTACAACACTCCATAAACTTATTCCCCTATAATTTCTCCAGTTCCCCTTTTCTCCCTTAACCCTGATATAAGGGTACTATTACCACTCTCCTCCAATGCCCTTGGAACTATACCCTCCATAAAACGGCTAAATTACAACAACTTCCAAACCCAATCAATCACCATCTCGCCTCCATTCTTGATCATTTTACCAAGTAATTTCATCTATACTGCAGATTTACCATTCATTCAACTTTTCACTCCTAACATTTAATTTCTCCTTACTAATAACCTAATCCCTAAATACCTATTCTTCTTTACATCAAACCACACATACTTCCACTATCACCTTTTCATTACTGTTAATATTTGCAGATTTTCGAAGTGTTCTCCAAACTCCTCTCACACCCATTTCCATCAGTTACAAAAGGCACCATCTATTCCATTATTAATAAGCAATTTCCCTATTCTCATTCTTTAACCTTTCGCGCTTCCTTCCAAAAGAGCTTCATATTCCCTTGAGTCCCCATCCATCCTCCTTCCAAACTGTTCATTTACCTCTTGTTTTCTGCTACGTATACACCTTTTTAGTATTTCTTTTTTCCTCCTTATATAATTCCAAGCATCTTTCTTTTAGTACATTCAACCACGCTTTCTTTTTTTACCTTTAACCGCTTTCATTACCTCTTCATTCCACCATTCACTGTTAAAATTCTACTTCCTATTTTAGCACATCCACATACTTCCTTTTGCACTACCTAACAATTTGTTTCCTTCAATTTTGCCCCAGGATTTGTTTTAGTATCAAGACCTGTTCACTTTGAACCGATTTACTAGCGATCGCTCTTACTACTTATCCTATTGTCTTTGCTCCATTAAACTTCTTCACTCCTAATTTTACCTAACTTCCTTTTATATCACCTTCCTCTCCATCCAAGCCCCCCACTAACTTAATTTTACATAGACAACATAATGATCCGATATATCCCATTCCTAAACCCCTAACTGATTTACATACAACCATACTTCAACATCCTACTTCTTCAAACCACACCTAAATCAATCATACTTTTCCCTTCGATACCATCTCTGACCTACACCACTCTAGTAATAGCTTATGGATAAGTCTTGTGTTTAAAGAATATATTATTACACATCATACCTCTCTCTTTCACAAAATCAATCAACTTCCTACCATTCTCATTTTTTTTCCCCGCCACCTAAACCAACCGTGTTATAATTCCCCTTTTTGATCACCTACCAACCATTCGAGGTCTCCCCAATAACTATCATCGGAAACTCCCTACTCACACCCAATCAGAACATCATTAGATTTATCCCAAAAAAATCGTCCTCCTTCAACGTTCCCTCAGATGGACCATACGGCACAAACCAAACATACCTTGACCTTTTCAAAACTTAAATTTAACCCATTAGAATTCTAGGACTCACACAATCAAAGTCTAACATAGCTTTGTACCACAGTCACTCATCAAAATTCAACTCCTTCTCTATTCTGTTATTCATTTCCAACACCAACACACACACATTTCACACACACCACTCATTTTCACGTTTCCTTTCATCTTTGTTTCAGTCACAGCGAGCAAAAATCAATTTGCCTTTTCTAAATACATTCATCAACTCTCTCCTCTTCTCCTCAACATTTATTCCTCTGACATTCCATGTACCCATACGATTCATACACTTTCACCGAAAGATAGAAGGCCGTTTACGGCGATCAACGACCGACTCTGCCGCCACCCTAACCACCTGTTATAATTCCCTTTTTTATCATCCTATCCAA
>JABUQX010053257.1:0-44022 GCA_015478945.1 Trachelipus rathkii
AAGGGTAACGAAACCGTAGGAAAGAATCCTTTTAGCAAAGCTCACCTTAATCCCAATGCCACTTAGAGTTTTTTCAGGGCGCATCGCATAACACATTACACGTGCCTATAAACTAATTGTTAGCTCATTATTATAAATTTGAGTTCACGTTCACAGTTGAAGATATGAATGACGTAGTCTGCAAGCAAGGCTTGCTGTACAAAACAACCTGATTATCATTTTCCCCCATATGAGCCCAACTAGAATGTTAGATTTCTGTAGTTTTTCGGGCAAATCTCAATATATAGTGAGAAATAAGAAACGCACAGCACACTTCTCATACCTCTGTTGCTTCCCAGATTCAGTTTGAATATTCATTCGCGGACGTAACCGCAAGTTCCACCCACGGCTGAATTTCTATTCTTCTCACCACTGCATTGCATACTGCATGCTCACTAGACATAAAAGGATGCATATCCGTTTGACGCGTCTCTTCCCTCACGACTATTATGATTATAGATTAAAGAATTCATTAATAAAACTGAATGTTGCTTAACCTTGCGAAAGCATCATCTGTTGGAACCTTGATTTCTTCATAAAACATTGGCTGGTATCGCCCTCTATGCCGATACTTCTCGTCACAACATTCACATTTAATATGCATGCCAGTCATGTTGTGTTTGCCCTGTTATCAGCACGTCTCATTTCACAAATGTACACACTTAAGTATTGCATGTGAAGATCTTTATGCAAATGAAACAGGCCTCATATAATGAAGTCACGATGCAATCAACACATGTAAAATGTAGATGTATCGCCTCTTACCTTTACATTTATAAAAGTTAAGCATTGTCCGCACCTGTATCAGTGCATTCATTTGTAAATCTTAAAATAAAATTATCTGTAGAATTTTACAAGATTATGTTGAAAAAACTCAATTTGAATGAATATCTTTTTAGGAAAAATGCCAAACTTGATGATATAAAATATATTATCAGCGAATTACCTTTCTCGGAGAGTGAAATGAAAACTTGTAAGATACATATTATTCTCGATAGCCCCTTCATTTTCGGAAATTATGTAATGGAAAGAGTCATGCTTATCTTTAGCAAAAACAAATATCCTACACTCTAGTGTCTGCTCTATTATTGCAAAATCCTCTGCCTTTAGGGGTACTTCATAAGTTAGGCCACACCAACCTGCAATATCTTTACCTATTTTATGTAGATCCTTAGGGTAAAATGTTTTTATTTTAGGCGCAGCATCGTCTGGTTTTTTAGGTACATGGGTGTGGAGCTTATAGCATGCAGCTATAGCCCTGAACCCACATCCCACTTTGGTGGTTATACTCCTATTCTCGTTATTTATACCTAAGTGTACTTTATTAACGTCTTTATGTATAAAGTTCACAGACGAAGGGTCAATTTGGACCATTACCCTCTGTATTATGACATATCTGAACATCTACAATGAAATCATCCAGCATAGCTTGGTCTCCAGACTGAAAGAGCTCTAGAAAACGGTCCGACAGATACTGCGCGAGATTGAGTCGAGATATAATTCATGCGGAATTCGATAGGAATTGACCCCAATCCAATCCGTAAAAAGGAAACCTGACGGAGGTATTATTCCCATATGTCACTACTTCTCGTAACCTGTTCATCACGCTTTATGACACCTACTAGTTACATCTGTTAATGCTCTCGATTTCCATTAAAGAGCCGTCTGCGTGTCGATACTACTTGAAGCTGTTATCGATAATCCCTAAATACGCGTAATCCTTCACGTGTACCTTCAAAATTCTGCATCGAGAAAGTGCAGGGGTCATCAACCCTCCTCCTCATCGTCTGAAACACCTCTAACCTGAAAGACCCTTAACCCATCTTTGAAGTATTATTTTAATACTAGAATTAATTGAGAAGTGAAAACAAGTAAGCTATCTGAGATAACGTTTATGTAAAATGGAAAGTGAAAATCTTTGATTCAGAAAGAGTTTCACAAGAAGAATTAAAGCGAGATGCAGGATTTTAATTTAGTCATATGCTTGCCAACAAGATACTTTTTTTCGCACTGGTGGTTTATGGTCTCCTGAAACTTGATTCTTTTCTTTCCCCCCAAAATATTAAACTCTGGAGGTAGGCTAGTGGTTGCAGCTTTTATTATACCATTTTGATGAGTGTCTATGGGGACAGATGGGAAACCTTCGCGGGTTGGTCAGGCACGCGTGCGGGATGTGTAAGGCCTTTCTTTAAGGTGTGCCTCATTGTATCGTCAAAACGTACTATATAGGGCTAATACCTTATTGTTACCGAAATAATAGGTATTGTATCATTTTGAACAAAACATGTGTAATATAAAATAAACTTTTATTCAGTTCCTATATTTACATTTATAATTTTTAAATTAGGAAAATAATAAAATATTGATAAGTAAATTGCTATATAATCGAAATAGCTTTTAAAAATTAAAGTTGTAATAAATATTATAATATATAGAAATATATATATAAAAATATTAAAAATACGTAATATATAAATAAATAAAGAATATAAAATTAATAAATTAAATAAATAATAATTAGAATATTTAATTAAAATAAATACTTTACATTTTATACTCATTTATTATTAAAAAAAAGAGAATAACAGTCAATATATTACTATAGGAAATATGCTAGTAAATACCACGAATATAATTTTTATAATAAAAAATTTGTCAATATTGTGTATATAGTATATATTAAAATAATAATTAATAAATATATTTATAAGATTAATATATAAGATATATATTATATAGATATATTTTTATTTATATATATATATATATATTATATATAATATATAGAATAATATATAGATATTATATAAGAGAATATATATATAGTAAATTATAGAATATATAGAATAAATTAATATATATATAGAAATTATAAGTAGAATATATATATGATAGAGTAATAAATAGAAATTATATAATATAAATATATATATATTAATATATATGATAGAAGATATATATAAAATAATTATATAGATTTATATTAATATAGATATATATATATTAAATAATATAATTTTAAATAATATTATATTAGTACATATTATATATTATATATAGATATATAGATAGAATATAGAATATATAATATATATATATAATATAATATATATAGTAGTAAGATGAAGAATTAATATAAAATTTAATTGATATAATATAATTTATATCTAATATAATTATAATGTAAGTATGAAAATTATTTAGTAATAAATATGTATAAGATATTGTATTATATAAATATAAATAGATAATATAATATGGAGGGAGGGGTGGGGGTGGGGGGGGGGAGGGGGGCATGGGGGAGAGAGAAGAATGAATATATAATATAGAAGAGAGGAAGAGTAAGATGAGATATAGTAAGAGTAGATAGACGCGATATGTATAAGAGAAGTAAATAGTAGAGTGAGAGAGAGATAATATAGAGATAGAGAGAGAGAGAGAAGATTGTATAATACCACTGAAGAAAAAAATATCATAGATAGAGAGTGAATTATGTAAATATTAGTAATTTAAATAGTTAAAGCAAATATATAGGGAAAATACATAATTAAAATATTAATAATAAAAAAACAATAAAAAAAAATGCATATAGGGTGGGTGAAAAGGAAGGGATATGGGTATATAAGATAAGTAAAAAAGTAAGATAATTATATTAGTATTAATATATAATTAGTATGTATAAATGACTCAGAAATATATAGTTATAGAAAGGAATTATAGGTAGTTTGATGGCAGTTAGTGTTTATATATGAGTAGCACGTTTAGAGAGTAATATATTATGATAGTATGGGGTATAGTACGACGTAAATGTTCCGTTACGTTAGCGTGATTATACCAATATAGGATATATATCGGGCGGCCACACGAACCAGATACTAACAGTACTTAGCTATATATGGTTAGGTGCTCAGAATAAAAGAGCATGAATTAGGATAGATAGAAGAAGCGGGCACATAAGCAGTAGGTAAGGGCATAACATTTCATTATGATTAGTATACGCCGTAGAATAAGGTAATAGGGAATGTGAACGCTCACATAATCCGTTGTAGAGCTGCTTGTTAAGCTCAGGGAGCAGCTCGTGGGAACGTATTAGTTAAGGCGGTATAACCTGTATGATTGATAGCGGGTTACGTAGTCATAATAAAATGTCAGGTAGGGAGTTCGTCATAAAAGTACGTCAGATATCCGTGAAGAGTGTAACAACTTAGTCTATCAAATATCAGGAAAAATCTTGCTGTAGTAAGGGGTTAAGAGTGTGGACAGAGTCATAAGTATATAATATACCGGAAGAAGACAGTATAGTGAGCGGCCTAGAATAAATAACTTCTCTTAGTTGTATGCGTGTGAATGGGATATACATATAGCTGATCTAGCTGGATACGATATACATTAATAATATATGTCGATATAGATAAGATACATAATAAGAAAGATAGAGATATATGTATAAATATATAAAGAGATTTAGATAAAGTAATGAATATAATATATATAATAATATTATATAATAAATATATATATTATTATATATGTATATATTATATTATATAAGATATTAAAATATATAATATATATATATAATATAAATATATATATATATAGATATATATTGATTAATATATAATATATATATATATAATAATATATATATATAGATAGATACAAAAATAATTAAGATATAATTAGGATTATATATATGAATAAGAGGTAATATTATATATATATATATATATATAGGGGGTACGTAAGGAAATAAAAGAACTCGTATAAGTTATATATAGTCAACTATTGTGAAAGTAATAATACAATTTAGACGTAAATATATCAAAACTCACAGCCCAATCGCGGCTTCATACCGGTTAAAGTATGCAATATAAAGGGAATTCTCATACTGACCTACGCTTATAAGTTAGAATAAGTAGTATAGGTGACGAGAATTAGGAATGGTAGTTATGAGTACCGATGCTCAGATTAAGATAATTAGAATATAAATTTATATAAATTAGAGTAATTAATAGATATATTATATATATATATATATTAAAGAATTATAGATAGAGAATAGTGATGTCAAGGCAAAAGTTAATCATAAAAGTAAACCAGACCTTATGAGTGGTGGTTAAATAACGATAAAAAAAAAAGAAAGATAGATATAGATAAATATAGATAAGGGGGGGGGGGATTTGCTAGGAAAGTAGGAGTAAGCATAGATAATGAATAAAAACTATAATAATTAAACGTAGAAGCACCAGAAGATAGATACGGATCGCATCTGATAGATAGATGTTTCTAAAACAGGGTCACAAATTAATTCTCTCTTGCAAGAGCCGACAAAAAAATATCAAATTTATTTTTAAATAATGGATTAAATCTGTCTCGCATGGTTTGCAATTGTCTGAGGTTTTCGTTAAAATATAAACAATGCGTCGCGCTTTTCGAAGTATTCGTAGTGCTTTCAAGATAAAGTGATAATATTTATCTAATATAAGTAAATGCTAAAGTAAGCTGTTCTATATTTATATATATGCTATACTTATAATAGCATAAATACAAAATTAATATATACATGTCAGGTAATAATAACAAGAATGATAAAATTAAAAACAGAATTTAAAACAATATTCAATGATATACACTCTATGTACAATAAAGGTAAGTAGTATTAATAACCCTATAGGTTCTGCGATATAACAGCTATCGTCCCATAATAAAGATATATCCATATTAGATAAAACAAAATTAAATGAAGCTCATATTTTTTATACATCCAGGAATTTAACAAATTAAAAAAAATCACTCGGTGACGAGTCGTATCAAATAATTCTTGAGTAGGCAAATACAATATATATAGTATACAGTATAGTAGTTGATACAGTGGTAGTATATCGTTTGACTCTACATAATTGGAGCCAGATATTAAAATACTAATAGTACAATCTGTCATGCAACATAGTTGTGTATTAGTGAATTATATATAATATTTTTAGGTATACCTAAGTTGTTCAGTTTAAATTTTGAATAAATATTATGCAAATTTTAAATAAATTTTATAATATAATAAAATATTAAATTTATTAATACCATATATATCTTACTTAATTTCCAGTGAGAGCGAGCTCAAAGAAGTCGTTTCAATTAGAACGAAATAAGAATATAAGTTCGCATTATTAATATATCAGATTAATTCAGACACTTATACATTAATTGCGATTTATTTTAAAGCTTTTAATAAATATACATTACATTTACAATTTGTAGTATTATTTATTTTCTGCAAAGTAAAAAAAATTATATCAGAAACTACAATAAAATATACATATATTTTTAGCGATACTACTCCTATTAATAAACTATATTAGTTAAGATTGTACTACCTTATATAATACGCTCATTAATAGTGATGGTTAGAAGAACTTAATCGTATATTTGGATATACGTTATACATATACCCCTAGCAATAAATATACGGAGGCCTTATAGCCTCGGTAAATATACTAGAGAAGTATATATATATATTAGAAATATATATATGAATATAAATATAAATATATTAAATATAAAGAGTATTATATATAATAATATAATTATATATATAGTAAATGCAATTCGCCTAAGAGAATGAAATAGTTTCTAAATATTACAAGTACTTTTTATAACATTTAGAATTTCAATAGGCATTAACGACAAATAGCAGAAATAAAAATTAGTAATTTTTAAATAAACTTAAAGGTCGAATACTAATTACAAATATTCCCGTATTTACAAACTAACAGCTCATTTTATTAAAAACTTAATAAAATTCAGTAATAAAAATAATATGAAAGCATTTATTATAATCAAATAGAACTGATAGCAATCATATTTATTTATTTAATAATAGACTGGAAAATATTGCAAGCTGGCATTGGTATCAGGGGCTACAGGAGGCGAATCTGTCTAGTCACGCCGAATGATTTGATGTCTTATTAAGCGATGCTCTTTATCAACAAGCTAGACTATAAAGCGTTCGAGGATCAGAATATTATATCAAAGGGAATGATGAATAGATGTGGAACATAAAGTCGGATATGAGAGATGATCCAAGTTTAAGCATAAAATAATTTAATATAGTTAATATAAATAATTATTGATTAATAATATTTTTAAGTATTATTTCTTGTACTAAAGCGTTATTTAAATAAATGTAACAGATTTATTTAACAAAAAAAAAAAGACTAGATATTTCATCAAAAGAGCATCCAAAGTTGGCTTGCCCTAGAGAATAAGGAACTATTATTTTTGACTCCGAGAATTAACATTGGGCAGCGATCGCTTACTATATTATTAAAGGAATCTGAGTAGATAAATATGATCGGCATCTTATAAAGTTAGAACTTCGTACGAAATTCATTTATATAATAATAATAATATTAATTATATATAATACTAATATAATAATATATATAATATATAACTCTATATATAACAATATATATATATATACTAGTATATATATTATATATATAAGATAAAAAATAAAAAAGGTAACAGAGGAAAGGATTAAAATATCGAATAATTATATAAAAAATATAAAATCATTGAACTTATTTAATATTTTTTGGGCTCACTAAGGCAAGTAAAGAATCGTTGCGTACTCTGCCATACGCCCAACAAGCCGCTCACTGAATTATTTATATGGAATATTAATATATACTCTATATATAATATATATACTCATTTTATTAATAATATATTATATATATATATTATATTAGTATAATATAATATAACATGGGAGGTAGGGGCTAATACTATATATATATATATGGGGGGTGAACTCGATATACCGATATATAGTATACCTATGTGATAGACGTATAAAGTAGAAAAATATAAGCTAAATCATATCTGTAAAAGATATATGAGAACATTGAGCATCGCTAAGTACTAATGTCAATATAGATGTCAATAGTCCTCCAGGACAATACATATGAGTTCCTATAATGATAATTCAAATATAGAAAAACCTATTCCACATAAGGATATATTTAACAAAAATATTGAAGTAAAATATTAAATATATGATACTATATATATATGAAGGATATAATTACATTACAATTATATTATAAATAATAATTAGGTATTGGAAAAGAAAAATGACGAAAAGATTAGCAAATGTAATGTATATTATACTATAGTTAAGTTAAAATTAACATTGAATTTCCTTAATAATGAACAGATATATAATCAAATTACAAGAAGATAGCGTTATATATATATATCTAACATAATAAAAGAATAAATTTAATGGTATTGGCTAAGATTAGTTTTAATGAATCAGTATATTAATTAATAAAAACATAAAAATAAAATTATTAAGAAAAGTAGTAAAAATAAAATAGAAAAAACTGCACGATACGTACAAACATGACATAATATAGAAAATAATACTTACCGAAGATGATGATCTAAGCTAGACGTACTATGACCAATATAAAAGTTCAATAGATGGAGACTATAAATATAATACTATGAAGCGGCACTAGTATATATAGCGGGTATTCTTATGCCTAGAAGGTATATATATATAGGTGAAACAAAAAGACTAAGAAATATATATAAAGATAGCTTCGCCAGCGGACTGAGGAATAGGATAGAGATAAATGATGTGTCCCGGCAATACACTGAAATATAGATAAACCTGTTGGCAACATTACTTACCTCATGGAGAGGCCCAAGGCCACGCTAACGATGATATCTTCGGCTAAGACTACGAATGACATTCCACCAGGGGCAGGAAACTAATTAAAGAATATGCTCAGCGATTGAACTTGCTCTTGTCATCGAAAAAGTATGCTCTTATTATATTAAGGTGTCTAGGAAGCAAGTTGCACAGGAGGGGAGACGCAGTCCCTCCCGTCTCTCATGCCGTTAACGGCAAAGAACGACGTTTCCGGGGATACGTCGTGTCAGTACATATATGTCGGATTAACCTGAGAGGGTGATCATTGGGCCAGGAACTGTCAGCAAGTCTATACATTTTAGTTAGAAAAAAAAATATATCTCGAACAATAAATAATCTAACAGCTGGGTTTTACAAATGCAGATTTGTAGCGACAGACACACACGCAACCATTTACTAGGTTATTAGAGAGTAGGGGGTTGAATTTCTGTTCTCAATATTCTTCTCTATGTTTTATTTGGGTCTAGTGTTTGTGTGTGTTTCGCGTTGAGAATGCTGGAGGTATGAATCGCTTAGGTTGAGGCTAATTCTGCTCATTTGAGTTAGATTTAGTGGGGCGAAGGTACTATCCTCATGTCAAGTGCTCTCCATCTGGCTAATAGTTTTTTTGCTGAGGAAGGGAAGATCTTCGAACTGTACTGAATATTTCTAGAAACACTTTATAATTTGTTATATCTTTATAATTTTAGTATTTATAATTTAAAATGACGATTTTTTTAGTATAAGATTTTTTATCGCAACATTCGATAATACATTATTTGTTTCGTTTGTAACACCACGGTCTTTTTAAGATATCATGCGAGGGCTTTGGTTTGTTTCACTATTATCTATATATATATGTATTATATATATATATAGTATATTACTATATATATATATATATATATTATAATATATTATAATATTTATATATATATATATATACGCCTCGCGACACGGCGAAACTCTATCTAATTATATAGTGAGAGTTTGGTAGTGAGAACTATACAATTATAATTTCCACTTAACTAGCAAATACTAGCGAGTGGGCGGCTGCGAGTAATTTAATGGGAGACTGCACGTGGCATTGAGCACCCTCCAATTAATAAGATGACGGGGAGCATTATAATGAACTACTGAGCAGGAATATGAATAAAAAAAATTTCTAGGTAGAAAAAAAAAGTAAAGAAAGAAAGCAAACACATTTTTTATTTTAAATCTATATACATAACCAACAGAGTGAAATTATAATGAACCAAGAAAATACACATAAAGAAATAGCTTCATATATGCAAAAGACAATATGGTGTGATACAGATATTTTTATTTCAATATATACAATATAATACATATAGATTATTGCATTTTCTACGCAGAAGAGAGTCAATGCACTTTCATTTTTTTAAAAATAAGACAGAAGCAATGGCAGAGGAAGGAAGGTTGCCGAACTGTATTGAGGTAGGATATTTATTAGTTGATCTTTGCACTCTTGGCCATTCTTTTTGAGTTATCATTTGTTATAACAAGTTGGAGATTAATCACTTAAACAAATAAATTGTTATTGCGGCGTTTATGATCGAGTTACTAGGTGTTCCATGCTAATTTCTAATGATCTTCCTGTACATATAAAGAACATATATGCGGTATACTATACTAACATAAATATATAATAAAGGGCAAGTTGAACATATGAGATAAAGTCAGTGAACAGTAATAGTAAGTTCTTATTGTACCTATCATGGACTATACGGATCACTACTCTATAATATATCTATCAATATATATCGGGGTAATAATATATATATAAATAGGTAAACAACAGATAACCCTATATATATATATTTATGAATATCACTACGGGCCTCAACCCTACATAATATATAGAGCAAGATTATTAATTAAGAATCAATTCATTTCTTATCTCCATTCATACAGTTAAAGTGGGAACGTGTACTTTTGTCTTTATAATTGCGCGTGGTGGGGGGGATGAGTTTATTAAGAACATTTGAGTGGTGTAGTATAATGATGAAAGGATAATAAAAATTATTTATTCACGAAAAAAATAATGACAGCTTTATTCTATAGAATGCCGATAGCACTGACTGATCGCTCGACGATTATTCTTGTTAAAATGGTATTTGTATACATTGAGAGATATAGTTTTTATTTCTACTTTTTGCTCTGAAACCTTCAAAGACACGCGTAAGGTTCAAAGAAAGGGTAGGGCGATTTCGATTTCGTACCAACAAAATCTGATTTACAAAGATTTGATATGTGATTATTCTAAATAACATATATATATATTACTAAGTATATATATACGTCACATAGGGATTTTTAATTGATTTGGTGGTTTTAGTTAGTGTTATTTAGTGTCCTGTTTGTGTATTAATACAGGATGAACCGAATAGAACTCGCGTATAAGAGTATGAGAAATAATATATAGTGTCTTATGAGCAGATTAAGATTGTTGTATATATATTAGTAGTATTTTATAACATAGTTAAATTTTTCACAGATATATATTATATATATTATATTATATTATATTTATTATATATTATATATATATATATATAATTATATTATTTATATACTATATAATATAATATATATATTGATATATGATATATAATATATATATTATATAACTTGCAGCCCCTGCATCCCAAGTTTTTCACAGCCGCGACTATATATATATACTATAATATAGCTTTGAGCTAGACTAAACCCAGAAATTCTATTTCTACAATCATACATAGATAAATGATAATTCGATATAAGATTATAGTACGAGATAGTACAATCTAGAAGTAAAAGAGGAGCATATAAGAATGTGAAATTAATTATAGATGAATTAGATAATATATTGATAAAGGTCAATAGTCATTCGACTCATAATATATATCGAGTATTGGAATTAGTAAGTATAGATGTGCATAGTAGAAGATTACTTGTAGATGAATAAGAATACAGTATGATATAAAAAGTAGGTAATATATATAATACAGAACCTCTGAGGACCCTAATATAATAACTTATTATATAGTGAGATCATAAAAAAGAAGTCTAGCATAGCTATATATACCTAGCATATCTTCAACAACATTAGAAAAATACAACACATAAAACGATTAGAAGACTGTAATTTTTGAAAGAAGAGCTTGATCAATAAAGTATAAGTATTATTACAAAGAGAACAAAGGAAACCTTACGAATAAGAGGTGAGAGCTGGAGTAAGTCAAGTGTAACTGACGTTGTGACCATATCTATATAGTCATAATGCTTAGGTGAGTATTATATTTGATAGATAAGTCAAGGATGCAGTGTAGACAAAATAACTACATTTACAAGTTAAATAATATATACATTCCTCTGAGACTTTTTTCGTTGTAAGCTAGAACATCTTTCAGATAGAGTAATCACTCTGTTAAAGTTCAACAAATGAAAAACGGTAAGAAATATAATTACATTATATAATATAATTTCCTTGAAGTGATATGTTGATATTGATTTATTGTAATTTATTTGTTTAAATATAGTTTTGCTGTTCAGAAAATTATTTTGTATTGTGTCTATGATATAATCGACATTTTATTTTATTTTGACATTATTTGAACAATAATGATACAGGTTTCAATGAGTTTTCGTTTTTGTAGATTTTGTACATCATTTTTCTGCATCAATTAATTCAAATAATTTAATAAACAAAAAGGTGCTTTATAGCATAGACACAATTAAACAAGTCACACAAATTTTTTTTTTAAAAATTAATTATGCATCCCAAACTTTTAAAATATTACATAATAAATAATTTTTCTTTTTCATATTTAGTTATTAATCTACTTCGACTAGAATAAATAAAACTTCTAGGAACGAAATTCCGACAATACCGAATGTATTTAACTTAATGTAGTTATTGTTTTCTTAAACTGATTCTTCTTTATTCATTCTGAAATGAACACTGTCTCTCGAATTGCCGTAGTCTTTAAACTACATACTTATATATTTATCAAGGAATCGTAATAAATCTATTCTTCGTAACATTAAAAACATTTTTGTCAGTAGAAAATGAAATAATTTTTTTTGTGCCTCTAAATTAATCGCACTATTTTCTAGTGTTTTGTAAAATGTAAATTTAAACTTATTTCTGACATTCACATAAAGATTATACTTATTAAGACATAATTAACAATTGAGATATATAGGGCGTATAAGTTAGAAGGTATACAGTAAAGAGCAGCAATCTCATTTTATTTTCTGAGGAATATATATTATTATTTATTGTAGATCAATTTCTTGTAATAATTTAAACTTAACAGGTTTCCATAAACTTACAATTAAGTATTTAAGTTAGAATTTAATTGCTTTGCTCTAATGTTATTGATCAGAAGAGAATGAAATTATTTGTGTGTGAGAGGTTATTTAAGCCGTCAGATATCACTCAATTCTGTTGTGTAATAAGACAAAACAGAGCAGAGAGGAGAAAAAGAAAAGAAAAAAAGAAGAGAGAAGAAGATTCGAGCTCAACTAAAAGATCGAAAAATGTAAACAAAACTTCAGATTCCGATGAGTCAATTTATTTTTGGGTTTTAGGCGACATGGATGAATGATATATAACAGTTATACACTAGTTTAGACAAATAAAACTGTTGAGATCTAGATCATATTGCGCATAATGGAATAGTACTTCATAATTAACTTTTTTCAAGTAGGATTTTCTAACATGATTATTGAATATAGCCGCATATCATGGCGTCGCTCTTTCCTATATTATTCATTATGCTCGCATTTTTATTAAAGTATTTTTAAATTCTAGTATCTTTATTTACAGATATAATAGACTAAGTTCATTGTCTGTATTGATAATTATAAATGTGTAAGTGAATCCGTTATAATATCAATATAATGTAATAAATGACAGGGGAGTTTAAATGTGGTATTAAATTTAAATATGTACGTTTAACTAATAATCCTGAGAGTGGAGGAAGAAGGGATGAACGAGGAACATATGATCTGTACAGTATCCACTTAGAGAGTTGCATGTTTATATTAACAAGAGTACTATAAATTTGAGATTATAGATTTGAGACAAAGTTTCTTCAATGATGACGAGTTATGAAAATATGTGTCTCCGTTCCTGTTTATGTGTGAAACGTAATTTTACTTGATCTCATCCAATACATCTAGACATAGCAGAGTATTAGAGAGCTTAGGATAGGGTCAAGGAGTGTAATTAATGTTCTAGATATTTAAATTCTTGTTGTCAGAATTTTATGTGATGGAGTCTTGAAGAGCCTTGAAGTCTGGAACAATAGATGAGAAAATCTTGGACAATTTATGAAAACATTTATCTTGGACAACTTTAGTACCATAAGGAAAAGAATCAGGGCTTTGAGCAGTATATCGCATTGTTAATAAAGTCGTCATTGGCCGTTAGGCGTGTGAAGGAGTACTACAGGTACTAGTGCTCAGGTAGGGTTAAGTATCATGCGATATAATGCATAGTTCTACTTAATGTAAAATTGACGAGGTTAGGTATAGCGGATTTGTAGGAAGAACGAAGAAAAATTTTTTCGTATTTTCAGTTCTTATCGAAATTCATAGTATCTACGAATAATATGAATCATTTGTTATCTCTACATACGTGATATTTGAGTCACAGTAGGATGACAAAAATAGAGATGGCCAGATCACTTGGCTATAAAAATGACTGTAAATGAAGAAAAAAGATATTGCATGGAGTTTCAATGAATCTTAAACTCAAGAAACGCTCAATTTATATACATCTCATAATATTAACATTTACTTAAGCCCTTAATTAATGGCTTAGGCTTTCTTGACAATATATAATATATGAGTACAAAAGCAAGTCTTATTCAATTAATAGTTAATATATAGCTAGTACCTGATATATTAATAGAGATATGCAACTGCAATGCTACCTCATATATATATGATTACTACCTGATCAAAAGTGTGACTATAAATAGAAATAAAAACCGCATAGGTGACATAGTGGTATAATATAAAATGTAGAGATATTGTTGTGAATATAGTAAATATAGTTCTATAAAATTAAGTTATTGTGTTATATATATATATTGTAGTGCTATGTAACGCCGTCAACTTACTATAATTAGTGGTGGGATTATCAGTAGAGTATATTGTGATATAAAGTAATATAAAATGTACATAATGTCCCAAAATGGTGAAAGATATTTATTGTTCAATAGATAAACTGGTGGTATATGTAGATCGTAATATATTACGAATTGTTTGAGGTATTTTTTTTAAGCGCAGTATATGCAGGTATATACGCAGATCGTTGAGAATATGAATGTATATAGTGTACTTTACTTACCTACACTATATAGTATATATTACGATAAGGAACTACTCTAATACTAAATTCGTCTTGTTATAATCATTGTATAATTTACTACCCTTACTATTATAAATATTAAGAATATGAGACCTATCAGTATATTATTAGTGATAATTGATTAATTATAAATTTGAAGCAGAATTAATACGATGTTTTCTTTATAGAATATTAGTATAAATATTATATATATATACTATATAAATAATAAAGGCATATTAAGAGCACACATTACTGGATATCTGATAGTATTAATAATATAGTATAAGTTTAATCATGATAAACAGTAATAAAAAATGGTATTATAGTAAAATATATGAATGGAAGTAAAGTGATATTAATAGTATAAGTTATTTAATAGTATCCAGTAAGATAACATCTAGTGTGAAGTTTAAAGAGAGTTGAAATAATTTACAAGTTCTCATTCTCATATTCTATGATTGTAAAGTGATTTATATTATATAATATATATTTTAATATAAGATTTTATATATAAGTATTTTACATTGTTAATTTGAAATTTAGCCAAAACAAGAAAATTCACATCTCTCAATATGTTACTCAACCCGGCTAATTCCTTTTTTCTTCTTCTTATATATCTCCGTGTGTGTTAAATATAAAGATAAATTTTTAAAATGCATCAGACTGAAAAATATATTTCAAAGTAAAAATTGGAAAGACCCTTCAGGTCTGGAGAACCTTAATAAAAAACATTAATTTCATACGTGTGGTTATAGATTGGCGCTAATGTCATTGTGATAGAATTTAGAAAATTTTTCTTCGTGTTTCTATCCAGTCTGTCTCTCTGAAGACATCACACAAAGAGTAACAATAGAAACCAATAATTTATAAAAATATAAAAATAAAATAAAATAATAAAGATTCTCCTTAGGAGAGTATAGTTGAGGAAGATAAATTGATTTTGTGTGTTGAGACTCATATGGATCATTTGCAATGCTTAAAAAATATCCGGAGCTTATTATGGCAGTGTTTGCATATTAGCACCATCATTTGAGTCGGATGTATATCCTCAGGCTGCGATAAATGTAGTCAAAATCATAAGCCTTGAATATAATTAGAGTATAATAAATAAATGGCATAAAATATATAAATAAATGATATCATCACATCGCCTGTGTCAAATAATTATTAATCTTATAGATCAATTAATCATCAAACTAGATAATCTACTAATAAATAAAAATATAAATGCAAACATAATAATAAAATATATAATAAATAATCATAATAAATAATAACTAGACATACTATACATCAATAGCACAATATATAAAAATTATTTTATTATAATAATTAGACTTCATTAATAATCTCATCTAAATTACTCTAATATTATAATTAGATTTAATTAACAGTCTCTGCTAAATATATAACATATAGTGATCTCCATATATGTGCAACCTCGGAGCTCAATTATTATAACACCAAATCAAAGTCATATATATTTGATGTATGATATATTATTTATTATTTATTTTACGTATCTTAAAAATGTAATAATATAGTTATATATATTCGTATGTGTGGAGTGAGAGTTGAACTAAACACACAATAATTGAGTCAAGAAATAACACTACAAAATCTTTTTAGTAATGTTTATTAAACTAAAATAAATAAGAATCTACAATAAAACTAAAGACACATTGAATTCATTTAGTCGTCGCAATTTTGCCACCAGACAGCGGCGTTTTACGAATTAATAAATTTTCAACTCTTAAAAATATATAATAATGCCTGTCATATTAAATCACGAGCACAAATTGCGAATAACAAAATAGAAATATGAATAAAATAAGTAAAATTGATCTAAAAATAGATAAATTTACGTCTTTAATGAGAGTATATCTAATATACTAAATAAATATGCTCTAAAATAAGTAGAAATAACACCTGTCAATAAAATATATATTTAAATAATATAATAAATGAAGAGATATAGTTTTATAAGGGATATAAAAGTTTAGTATATACTAAGCTCTAATGAGACCTACCATACGTTGTAGTAGAATTATAACCTATAATATAAATGCTATTAATGTATAATAAATAGAAACTACTATAATATAGGAAAAAAATCATAAACTATATATATAATTATGTGAGTTATTGCATAGCTAAAATTACTCTATTAATATATCTAATAATAATTATACGATATTTATATATTTAGAAAAATACTAAATTACTTGTTTCTACATTATAAATTTTTTTTTATATTAACTATAGCTATATATATATCAAAAATAGTAAGTATACGTGGCTTAGTATATTATCTATATATAGTGGATACCATTTTTTATATCACGATACCCTATTGATATCAGTGAAGATACTATATATGAATACACTACTAATTTATACTATGAAAATGAAGCCATAGCTGATGCAATATGTGAGATTAACGATTTATATATAATAATATATATAAATATACTATATCGATATTACCTGACTATAGATCGGTAATTACCACCTTAATCTAATAACTGTAAATAATATATATATATAATATATATATATATATATATTAATAATTTATATATATATAATATATTATATTATATATTAATAATCATTAATATATAGATATTATATATTATTATATATATATATATATATTTAACTATATTGTATACTATAATATTAATATATTATATATATAAATATAAATATATATATAATATTATATAATAATATATTAATATATTATATATATATTTATTATATTATGATATATATCTATATTATATATATTAATATATAGTATAACTATCGATTTTTTGGTACTTAGGACCCTTCCCTGTAAGAATACAACTCTGTTAGGAAAAGTCTGTAAATCATTGTTTGTAATTTTGAAAAGAAAGCAGGATTTAAAAGTGTCAAAAAGGTGTTTAAATTGTCGTTTTTAGGATGGTAAGTACTTTCCAATTCAATTGTTTTAAAAACAGGTTCACATGACTTCTGTTAAATCGCAAGTACACACCTTAACCACTATCTAGCATCACATTATATACATGCACAGCTCATTGATTCTGTTCTGACTAACCTTCATCTTTTTTTTTGCATTTTCTCTTGTGTATTTGTGTGTGTCTCTCTCCATATTATATATATAATACTATTCAAATACTCGTACAAAATATATCCTTACAAACACCGCAAATACTAGTGATTAATTTAATTAATTAAGCATAAATATATATATATATTATATTTATATATATTATTTTAACTTTTAGGCCCAAATGTATATAATATATACTTTAAATAATATATATTATATAAATATTATATATTTTATTTAATTATTTATATATATATATATATTAGTATCATATATATAGATATATATAATTTATATATATATATATATATATATTAATATATATTATTATATATATATATATATATATTAATAATATATATATATATATATATATATAATATATAATATAATATATATATTATATTTATATAATTATATATAATATATATATAATTTATATATTTATATATATATTTAATAAATATTAATATATATATAATAATATATATAATTATAATATATTTAAATTATATAATTAAATATATTATATATTATATATATATAATATAACTATATATTATATTTATATTATAATATATTGTATATACTAATATATAGTATATTAATTTATTAGTATTAATAAACAATATTATATATATATATATAACAACAATTAATATATATTATTATGATTAGAAAATTTAATTCAGGTATAATAAAGTATATTTTGTATAGTATATTATATAATATATATATATATATATAATATATATATATATATATATATATATATATAAAGAAGAAGAGAGAGAGAGAGAGAGAGAGGAGGAGAGGAAGAGAGAGAGAGAGAGAGAGAGAGAGAGGAGTTTGTGTTAAAAGGACTGAACTTCATGACACGAGTTGATAATTTCAGAGATCTTTTATCATTGTGTTGATCAAACAATCTTAAAACGCGTGAAGAATTTTTTCTCGCAATCTATTCAACTAATTCTCTATTTTCATTCACTACGTTATTTATTTCTGCCTTTATTTATCTTTATGCTCTTTTCTCATTGTAATTACTCTCCCTCTCCCTATCCTATCTACTCTCTCTTTCTCTATTCTCTCTCTCTCTCTCTCTCTCTCTCTCTCTCTCTCTATCTCTCCTTCTCTCTCTTCTCTCTCTTCTCATTCTTTTTTATCTTTCTTACGCAGAAAGCAATATAACATTTTGGTAACGGAATGAAGTAATAAAAGACATAAGACCAAACACACACAGATATATAAGAAAAGCAAAATGCAAACGCGGCTAAACGCTTCATTAAAAGATTATTAGAAAACACAGTTGAACATACAAATAATGAAAATATTACTAGAAAAAACTCTAAACATGATTAAAAAAAAAAGAAATAAGCATATCATGCAGCTTGAAAACCCAAAACATAAAGCAACGAACAATGATAATATAATGTACTGAACATATAAATTATGATGAATTCAAATTTTTGTTAAGCAATATTTTAGTAAATCCATTTTAAAGCTAACTGTTCATTACCTACGTTTTTGTACGAAACTTGTCCCAAGTTTCAGAAATTTCATTCAAATCTGTTGCTAATGAAACTGTTGTTCTTGATATTTTTCTTGTCATTGAGTTTCATTTTCTCTTTCCGATTTGCTAACTTATTTGCTAGTTTCCGTCAACTTTCAAATGACATTTTTCTTCTGTCTAAATTTTGTCTTGTTTAAATTTTCTGAATCTTTCAAAGTGGGATTTTTTTAAAAAATTGCTAAAGACCTTCAACAGCCCCTTCAGGTCTATATTTTTTAATAGTCATCGGCTATCTAAATGTGACCTTTTTTTTCCAAGATTTTTTTGTTTATATTTCCTTTTATACTCCTAATTTTTAATTTTTTTAGATTTTTAAATATTTTCTCAGCTCAAATGACAAAATCAGTCAAATTTATAAATTTCTTTTTGTAAAGTTATAAAAATTATGGAATAATTTTTTTTTAAGCTACGGCATGGAAAACTAGCATGCATCTTTTTGTAAGTGAATTCAAAATATTCATATTCAATTTCATATAGTTGGGCGCATAACTCATAGAAATTTTATCTACATAGCTTTCTAAATTCAGTAAATCTATTTCTTTGAAAATTCAGTAAACTTATTTATTTCTAAATTCAGTAAAGTTTATTTCTTTCTAGAATTTGTGATACTTTTTTCTTCTTATTCTGACATGTGACTTATTTATTTCTAATTCAAGAAAGCTAGGTTCTTTTCTAGCTTAAAAAAGTAATTCTTTCAAATTTTGTGCATCATTTATTCTGTACATTTAAAAGAAACCAGTTTATTCAAATTCATTAAAACTATTTCCAATTCAGTAAACTTATTTCTTTCTAAATTCAGTAACTTATTTGCCCTTCTAAATTCAGTAAAACTGTTTCTTTGTAAATTCAGTAAACTGTGGGCTGACAAAATTCAGGCAAATAATTATTTTCCAATTTCAGTAAATCTATTTCTTTCCAATTATTAATTTACTCTTGCTTTGCTTCTAAAAGGTACTTTAACGAGATTTAAAATACCTTATTTTTCTCAGCTCTTGATAAAAGTTTATTTCCAAAAGTTCAACTTTTTCATATTTTTTAAGTTAGCACCTCACGCGCATTGCCCTATTCTAGGAGAGAAACTACTCTAGGTAATTACTACCTATGATCCGGAGGGGATTGAACTGTGGGTAGCTCCTTGCAAGTATTCTAACTGTAGAATAACAACCAATTAAATCCAATGAATTTTCATCTAGATCTCTCTCTCGTCTTCTCTACTTCTGCTCTCTCTCTCTCTCTCTCTCTTCTCTCTCTCTCTCTCTCTCTCTCTCTCTCTCCTGCTCTGGTTTCGGTAAGGGTTCGATTTCTTTCCCTACTTTGGTTCTTAGACCCTTGGTTTAGAAGTAAATTATTGGAAAACAATTTAATAACTTCTATATAAAATAAATAAGCAATGTAATCATATTGTTTGTTAAATGTTGGTTTCCTAAATTTTACATTTAAATGTAAATAGTAGCACATTATGGTGAATTGATGCCATAGAAACTTGAGATATCAGTACAAAGTAATGAAGTTAGAAAAAGTTTAACTCTAAATTCCTTTTCATTTATACCCATCTCATAGAGTTAAAGCTATTTTAAGAATGTTATTTATATTTTATATAAAATGACTTAAATAATAATAAAATTGTACTCAAAATAAAATAGATAATTAATTTAAAAAAAAAAAAAATTAAAAATTATTCCCATTTATAACCAAGATATTCTCTTTAAATTTTTTCCTAAAATAAAAATGGGAATCGTCGGAACCTTCCTTTGAATTGGCATGACTCCAAATTTGGTTTACCTTTTTCTTTATTTATTATTATTATTATTGTTTTAATTTATTTATCTTTTTTTTCTTTTTTTTTGAGTTCAGAATCAAAAGTCTCTTTTGGAGCATTTATCAAAAAGCAAATATTTTCAGTATATAAAAAAACAATATCCAAACGACACAAATTTTAAAAAGGAATACAAGAAACATCAAAAGAAATTTTAATATTCGATCTTATATCAAAAGTAGTTATTATTATTATTTTTATTATTATTATTATTATTATTATTATTATTATTATTATTATTATTATTATTATATATATTATTATTATTAGAATATTATATATTGAAAGTATATTATTTATTATTATTCCTATTATTATATTCATTATATTATTATTATTATTATATATTGTTATTGTTATTATTATAATTATAATATTATATTCATTATTCTTTTATTGTATTCTTAGATAATAAATTCTTTATTAATTATTATTATTATTATTATTATTATTATTATTATTATTATTATTATTATTATTATTATTATTATTATTATTATTATTATTATTATTATTATTATTATTATTATTATTATTATTAATTATTATTATTATTATTATTATTTTTATTATTATTATTATGATTAATATAACCAATTTTGTATATAATACAGTCATAATAATAATAGTTTCACGTAGAGAGAGGAGAAAGAATTAAAAGATAAGATAAGATTGTAATTATAGCTGTACAATTTTCACTCACTTTTCTTCTTCCTTACTAACCTCACAATTACACGTAATCTCTAAACCCCACTTCTTATATCTGCCCACTTTTTCCTCCAGCATGCAGCACGCAAATCCAGGCATGGCATTGATTAAGAAATAGAATAAAGCAAAAGACTAGTATTGATAAGAACAGAAATAGGTGGCGAATTCCGGAAACAAAATAGTTGAAAGCGGAACTTTTTCTATTGCAGCTGAAAGAAATGAGTTCCGGAGCTTGACTTGTAAATAAAATTATTAAATATTTTTTAACTTTATAATAATAAAAATATGATCAACCAGTTTATTAACAGCCCTGAGGATAGGGACTATTTGAAATAACAAAATAAAACTGAAATATAAAAATAAGCTAGTGACTGAGTTAAAGTTGAAAGTTCAGATAGGATTAGAATAAAAGGTTAATATAAAACACTAATTGAAATATGGAGTACAATTAAATGTAGAGTGCATAAACAAGAAGCAAAACCTTAATAGTTTGTTAGTCTCAGTCCAATGCAAACGACTAGAAATCTATAGCATCATCTTAGAACGATAGAATAGGTTCCAGTGCCACATGAGAACTGATTACAAGTTCAGTGCCAATTGTGCTGCAATCTTGTGCCTTCTAAATGTAAGTGCCATGTGGTAATAATCCTCATGCGAATCCTCGCAACTATTTTTTTTTTTTTTTTTTTTTTTTTTTTTTTTTTTTTTTTTTTTTTTTTTTTTTTTTTTTTTTTTGAACATTTCTAAAAACCGTCGATCTCAGAGTTGGAAGTCTATGATTTAGACCAGGGCTCGCCCAAGTGGTCGATACCGAAACCTGGAAATGGATTAAGAGTCTGCAGGCGGGCGATCCCTACCTTGAGGGTCGAAAGGGCCCGTCGCTGATTTAAAAACCACAGAGGATCAAATTTAACTGTCTAGGAAGAAATAGAATATCTATAACAGTATTCGATATATAATATAATATATATATATATATATATATATATATATATATATATATATATATTATTATATAATATATATATAAACATAAATATATATATTATAAATGTATATATATATAGTATATAGTATATATATATATTATAATATATATATATATTATATAGTATATATATATATATATATATATATTATATATAATATTATATATATACTATATATATATATATATAAAATAATATATATATATATACTTATATAATATATTACTTATATATATATAATATATATATATATATATAATATATATAATATATACGTATATTATATATATATAAAATATAATATATATATATATATATATATATAATATAGATATAATATAATATAATATATATATATATATATATATATATATATATATAATATTATATATATATATACCATTTTTACACCGAATATCAATAATGTTACTGCTTCTCTTCAGACACACCATCCCAATTAATATCAACTATTTTAATAAAAATGTATGTTAACATATTTTAAAGCGCTATTCAGTAGCTAGTCGCCAAGGATGACAAGTCAGAAGTTTTTTTTTATAGATTGATTTACGTATATATTTTTAAAGATGTTTGTGCATCTCACGTATTATGATACGTACGGTTTGAGAACTAGGCAAATTACAATATAATCATAATTTTGCCTATCATTTTTTAAGATTATATAAACAGTGGAAAATAATTACTTTTTCTGTCACATGTTATAAGTAGCTTTTAATAAGATATAGGAAAATAATTCTGTTCATATGGTGTTATTTATTATATAGTATCCTTATTGCGCTTAACTATCAGAAATGCCCAAAAAAATGATTTCGATGTTTTTGCTTAGAATACTTGCACTTAGGGGTCGATAAAAAGGCAAATCTCCTATGACGGGGTCGACGGGATAAAAAGTTTGGCGACCCCTGCAGTTTAGAGATTTGAATAAACAGCGGGAAAAAGAAAGTTGGGATTAAATAGAGTGTTAAAATGAGTTTAAAGTTATTACGATAGTTTCTAAAAGTATTATTATTTTTTTTGAAGATTTTTTAGAGTTTTAATCTCTCTTAAATCCTATTTAAAGTATTATATTACTTCACTTAAAGCAACAGAAAGAGTTTGTGATATAAAAAAAATATGCCAAAAGATTTTACCATGAAAATAATTAAAATTAACGGTCTTTAAAAAATATAGGATTATTTTTATTACCTTCCACTCGGCAGAGTTTTTTAATAAAATTTCCTTATTTTCATATCCTTAGGATTATAAAGAAAATATCTTTTCTGCTAATTTTGCACTATATTATATTATCCAGAGCGTTTACTGTCTCAGATATTTCCTTTAATAAATGCGAATAAATGAGAATTGTTCAGGTGCAAAGAGTTCTATTAATATTTAAATAGTCTAACAGCAAACTTTGAATAATTAGTTGATTAGCTTCATCATTCTATGATATAATATATATATATTATATTATATTATAATAATATATATATATAATATAATATATATAATATATATATATATAGGTATATATATAGTATTATATATTATATATATATAATACTATATATAATATATATATGTATATATATATATATATATATATATTATATATATATTAATATATATATTATATATAATATAATATATATATAGTATATATAGTATTATATATATATATATATATATATATATATATATATTATATATATAATACGTATATATATATATATATAATTAATATTAAATATAATAACAATATATAGTAATAATTATATATAATATATATATATATATATATATATATATATATAAATATATAAATAATAGATATATTAAATAATATATATATATTATAAATATATATATATATATATATATTATACAGTCACCACCACTCACGCCGGTCCGAGCCTTTTCAAGGATGTTGGGCGGAAAAAAACATTGAAAATCCAATCTCAATCCCCAGCCTAACGAAAATTTCTAAGTAAGCGCAGACGTGGCGCTTTAAGAGAGGAGATTAAATATAGTTTGGGAAAAACAGAAGAAGGCAGGAGTTCCACAGAACAGAAGTAGCCTGGAAAGAAAGAGGCAATACAACGAACCAAGTCTGGAGTTCTCAATACTCACGCAAATGCATGGAGAGCAAGGGCGCCCCTTTTTGCCGCCCTACGTGCGCGGCCTTACGTAATGGTGCCGTGGGAATGCCGAGGAAAGTCAAACTGCCCCCCCGCCAGCCATCTGCCGCTGTTAGGAACCTTATAAGGAAAAAGAGATAGTGCGTTCAACGTTACGTCGCATAGACTTTTATAATATTATTATAGAGTTTGAAAGTTTGGGGGACAGTTTATAGTCTCTTAGCTTTATCAACCCTATCCAATAGAAGGGTTGGAGCCGGAGCCCCTCAAATGTGCAGGAACAGCCCTAAACTCCATAAAAGGCGCGAATAAGCCGAACCTTATATAACTGGAGTAGCTGTGCAGAGGCAAAAAAATTTCCCGCCACCTGAACAGATCTCCCACCTTCTTTGAGGCGACATTGAAATATGAGGTTCCAATACAATTTGCTGTTTATGTTAAGACAAGAAGTTTATGTTATCTTACTGGAGACGAGGACGTTAGAAGCCGTCGAAGGCAAATAGGAAAATTTGGGAGGTTTTCTTGAGAGAGAGCCCTGCTAGAGAAGTTTAAGTTTTTAAGAATTGAGTTTTACAAGGTTCCGGTGACTCCCACCGGGAAATCCCATCCAGTTTTTTAAAGAAAATATATCAGAAAGAACAAAGGCAATCGACTATTATTATTAGATCGACCAGCATTTGAATTTGAGTAGAAGATTGTAAGGAGTTGAGTCATCGGGCATAAGAGTGAACAGAGATTAGAGGTACAGCCCTAAGGAGATCGTTGAAGAAAAGCTAGGGCAATAAAGTTGCGCAGATAGAACAGAACCTTAGAGCCAACACCAAAACAATTAAACAGGAAAGCCGAGGAAGAGTCGCGTCCATCAACGAGCTGCTGATTATGCGAGCGATCGCGAGAGAAAACTAGACAAGAGTAAGCAAAGAGAAAGAGGAAAACCAAAGGAAGGGAGCCTGGAGAGCAGAGAGTAGTGACGCTTGCCTTAACCGTTTCAAAAACATTTTAAGATATGTCAACTCCACCACGCTAAGACTCCCCAATGTTCCCTAAGGCGTAGAAGAACATAGACATTAGATAAGAAAGTATTGTCACCAGTTGATCCGAACGACGAAAGCCATACTGACTGATGATCTTGAAAGACGGGAATGAGACTCCAGATGATCCAGGAACTGAGAGTTAAGAAGAGTTTCAAAGATTTTAGATAGAATACAAATATACAAATGAGAGATATAGGGCGATAGTTTGAAGCGACAGATGTGGCCTACCTTTTTCGGCCGTTCGTTGCGACATATGCGCGCTTCAGCCAACTGAGGAAAAGCTTAATTAGTTATTATTGACAGAAAGAGTATATTTTAACGAGGAACAGGCGTCAGCTCGCGAAGCACACTTCCTCCAAAACACGGAGAGCGAATGCCATCCGGGCCACTAGCCTTCCTGACGTTCATAGATCTTAGGATCCCATGCACATGATTATGCGTAATCACAGGTAAAGACATGGGAAATCTGAGAGGAGAAGGAGTAGGAGGAAGGATGCCAGAATCGCCCATGGTAGAATTAGATGAAAAAAAGGAGGCCGAAGAGATTGGCCTTTTTAGAATGATGCAAGTGTTTAGAACAGAACCGTCAGAGCCGAATAAGGGGAGAAAGGCAAATTTACAAAAAGTTGTTAGAGATGCTTTTTGGCCAACGGGCCAAAAAATTTTATCAATAGGGAGAACCAAGCAGGTTGTTGTCCACTTTCTTTTAGCGTGAAAAGTTGAGCTTAGGCTGTCGCAAAGTATCCTTGCCACGATTCCGAGCAGAAGAAATTAGTAAGAGTGATAGAAAAACGAGAGTTTTTCCATGCCCGATACGAAATGTCTCTCTCCTGAATGGTGCCAGAACAAGCTCCGTCGAACCTTGGATTTTGGGGAGAAAAAGTTGAAGATGGAATGAACCTGCTCATCCCATCGGTGATTATTTCCCCTCATCTTGTTCAGCGGTGACCGAGCATTCCCCGAGTCAAAGCCAGGATTCATTCCAAGAGAAGTTAGGCAAAAAACAAAGCAATGCTCTCCAATTAGCCTGATTAAAGTGCCAGAAATTACGTTTAGGGCATGTTGAAGCTGCTGGAGAAAAAGTATTATAAATTTAAGAGCCTACAAGATTGGGTCAGAGTTCCACCAATAGGCAGGAGAAATGGTTAACTGTATTTCAATAACACAGAAGGAGCTGAGTGGCCTGCAAACATAATGTCAAGTGTATTCAAGGAATTGGATAGTCTCATCTGCGAATATGTCTGTATTTGGTCTCTTAAATTAACACCTTAAACATCGCCTAAAAATATCAAATTCTATTTGTGCCTCCTCCTTAGCCCATGTCATCATTGATGTGGATTATTCATCCCAATCCACTCAGTTTTGTTTCTACTCTATAAATCCCCTAAAATTATAGTGTAACGCTCAGTCCATTGTCTGTATTTTGACTAGTTATTAACATTTTCATTGATATTTAATATATATCAAAAAAATTAACTTTAAAATCTGCTTCCATTATTGTAATCCATTATCCATAAAACACAAATAATATATCCTTTATGTCTAAAAGATCTTTATCCCAACAGTTAACATCTTAATTATAGGTTCAATATTTTTCTTATACATTTACTCTCTATGTCTATGTCTATAGTTTCAGGGGCCTCAGTATAGAAAAATAAAATTATATAAAATTTTTTATATTATTGTTAAGTCATTAATTATTATTATATTATTGAATTTATATTATTATTATTATATTATTATTATTATTATTATATTAATTATTATTTATTGTATTATTTTATTATTATTATTATTTATTATTATTATTATTATATATATATATATATTATAGTATATATATATATATAAGTATATATTATATATTAATATATATATAATAATATATATATATATATATACTATAGTATATATATATTATATATATATATAATTAATACTTACTCTTTATTTTCCATATACACAATGTTCAAATCCATAAATTTCAGAATACATTCTTCAAAATTCTTATTTGTTTTTAAATTCTTTAATACATACATTATAAATATTGCTTAATTATTATAGTAAAATATAATAATTATAAAAAAAATATATTAATATCAATAAAAATTTCCTTCTAAAAATTTCTCTATTACTTATTAACCAATCTCTTAGCGCCAAATTCGAGGGGTATTTATAATATATATAATATACAGAGAAGAAGAGGGTTTAGTGGGCGGGAGCGGAGGGAGGGAGTGTTGGGAGTGGGACTTAGATGTTATGGTTGGAGGTGAGATGAGTGTGGAAGACGTGAAGTTAAGTAATGATGAGAAGATGTGAGTGTAAGGCAGGTTAAGTATTAAGTCAGGTGAGGGAGTAGAGATAAGTAGGTTAAGATGAGGTCTTATAGGTGAAGTATAGGGAAGTGCGGTGCAGTACTGCTAGTGACCAGGGAGTTGTAGGGCGTAGGTATTAGTGAGGTGAAGTGTTATAATATAATAATATATATATATATAGTGTTAGGTTACGTTAGATTTACGTAATAAATATATAAGATTATTTAAAATTTTTGACTAAAATATTTACAAATTTAGATTATAGTATTATTTATAATATGACTGTCAATAAAGATAGTCTATAAGGAGTATATAAAAACAGATATATGGAGCTACATAATATATATAATTATTAATAATATTATATAGTATTAATATATATTATATAAATATATATATATATATATTAATAATATAATATATATATTATTATATATATATATTAATAATATATATATAATATATATATTATATATATATATATATATATATATATATATTATTATATTTATAAGTGATCCTTTATAGTTAATGTAACCTTCAAAATAATTTATGCTATGTAAAGTTGGTAAACCTGGGAAATGACAATATTAATACTTTTATTTACAAGAAAATAAAAAGTATGGATAACATTTATAAATTTATCAAATAATAATATTCAATATCGTTTTCTTGATTTCTTTCTTGTAAAAAGAAAATAGTTTTTTGTTTTTTTGTGCTTCACATATGTAGGAAAGATTAAATAAGTAAGACTTTAATAATGACTTCTTTTTATTTATTATAATTTATTATATATGAAGAAACGAAAGTTGCAGAGATCGTCATATTATATATATATATATATATATATTTAATATATAATTAATATATATATAATTATTATATATATATATATATATATATAAATATATAATATTATATATAAATATTAGATTTATATATATATAGATATAAATATATATATATATAATATTAATATATTTAATAATATATATTTAATATATACTAGAGGGGTGAGCGAAAACTTTTTTATAAGAGTAGTTTATTTTTATTTTTTTTTTATTATTTTTTTTTATTCGCTCGAAAATTTAAAAAAATAAATTATTTTCACCCATATTTATAGGCGTTTATCTTCGAGCCGTATGGTAGACAAGAGGGGACATGATTTCCCCCCCGTCGTCCATCTTGGAGCCGAGAGGACCCGTACTACCTGGCCATCTTTTGAGGTTTATACCCTATGGAGTATTCCTTTAAGTTAAAAAAAAAGGTAATAATATTTGACTTTCAAAAAACACTTTAGGTATATTACTTTAACTATAAGGATAATTACACATAGTGAGTAGGTAACGTCAAAGATGGCCATGGTAGTCTGATACGTCTCTCGGCCTTCCCGGTGGGATCGACGGGGTGAGGCTGTCCCTTGCGGCTCGAGCCCCCTAATAAGGGGGGAAATAATTTTTAAAATATTTTCGAGAATAAGCCCAAAAAAAAAAAAAATAAAAAAAAAAAAAAAAAAAAAAGCTAATATACCCATCCTTAAATATTATTTCTCACGCTGATTCCGAAATTAAGTATTATTGATTTACGTAGGAGCTGCCTCACGGTCTCTAGTTACATTTACTTGTTAGAGCTCATTTTAAATAAATCTGGGTACCAGATATATATATATATATATATATATTATATTAATTAATATATTAATATATATATAATATATATAATTACTTATAATTATATAATATTATTATATTTAACATAAAGTTATTAATGTTTTTTAAACAAACAGATGTGATATTATAATATATATATATATAATAATATGTAATATATATAAATATATTAATATAATTTATATATATATATATAAACTATAAACAGCTTTCAATGTGGACACCTATAATTTAAATATTTTTACGAGCATAAAAATAGAATCAATATTTTGATGAAAAGGGATTTAAAATTTAATCAATTAGAAGCTCAAATGAGAGTAAAAAATAAGTAGATTCTTGTCGTATAGCAATCATAACTAAGTTTTTTTCATTAACCTATAATCTATAAATATAAATTCACAATTTTCAAATATTCCTCACGATAACTAAATATTTTATTAGACAAGAATTATTGGTTTACTTTCAAGGTTCTAAATCCTTATTATATATAGAATGCAGATATGAGTGATGCGTATATGTATGCCATTAACATATAGTTTAATAAAAGTAATGCTATACCAGATCTTTATTATACTCTCTCCGTACAGAATTATGATTTAAAATTTTTTATAATTTTTCTTTATCTAATTTTTTTTAATATTGTTTGTTTATAATACATATTTTTCCCTATTTGTATATTTTATATTATCATATTACATACACAATATATTATATATATTATTATTATAATCAGTGGCCGTAGCTAGATGTTTTACATTGTTTATGGCAGATATATATATATTATATTATATATATATATATATTAATATAATATATAATATATATATATATATATATATGTATATATATATTATATATATATATTATATTAAATATATATATTAATAGATATAATATAAATAATAATATATATAATATATTAATATATATATATATATATATTATTATATAATATATATATATAAATAATACTATTATATAAATATATATAAATAATATTTAATATAGTTAATATATATATAATATATATATAATGATAGATAATATAAGAATAATAATACCAATTATTTATAATATATATATTATATTATATATATTATATATATATAATATATATAAATATATAAGATATAATTATATATGATAAAATATATTATAAATATATATATAAATATATAGAGATAATATATAAAAATATATATATATATATTATATATTATAATTATTATATATAATAATATATTATATATTATAATATATATATATATATATAGATATATATATTTATATATATAATATATATATAATATATATATATATTATTATAAATTATTATTAATATTAATTATATTATATATATATATATTAATTATATTATATATATATATATTATATTAATATTAATATAATATATATATTAATATATATATATTATATATATATATATTATATATAAATATATATATATATATATATTATTATATATATATTATATTATATATTAATTAAATAATTAATAATTAATATATTAATAATAAATTAATAATAATTAATTAATTTAATAATAATATAAGTAATAATAATAATATATATATAATTATAAATAAAAAATATAAAATTGCAAGCGAAAAACGGTTCCATAATGAAAAATTTAAAAAATATCCCATTTCCATTTTCCAGTAAGTCAAACGACAACATCTAATGACGATCTGTGTGTGCGAACCGTTGCTTATTAAGTTCTTGTACTACTCTCACTTTACGTTACAGACTTGTAAGAATATACAGGTCTTCCAGGTGCTACGTCTTAAGTGCGAATGCATGATTTAAACAGTGGATAGAGGCCAAAGCATAAATAGCTCATTTTTTGGTTTTATAATTGCAAAATTGTGTAAGAGATCATTTGTATCTTATATGATTTCGTACTTTTATTAGCATATTTATATTTTTTATTATTTATGTTATTTAATTATAAATTGTGTTTCCTTTATTAAATAATAAATTTATTAAGAAATTTAGGCAATTGAGGTCCATACCCAGCCTTTACACTCACTTAACTTACGCCAACTGATTATTATTATTTATTAATATTTTAAATATAATATATATTAATTATATTTATGAATTAATATATATATATATATATATTAATATATATAATATATATAATTAATATAATATATAATAATTATTATATATATATATATATATATAATATATTATATATATTAATATTATATATATTATTATATATATAAATTATTATATGGTACAATGTGTGAAGAGACTGGATGGCTTGCATTCTTGCGTATTTATTTTTTTTATGCTGAATAAAGTTTTAAAAAATGCCGTATAATTATAAATAATTGCTTTTGGTGTGAAGCTCAGATTCTTTCCTTTGTTTTAAATTTGATATTAAAAATTGTATGAAGTTATTTCGAATTGTGTTATTATGTATGATTAATTATTTCAGGTTACATAATTTATTTTCGTTCCAATAATAAATTAAAAATGTAAATGTTTTATTATTAATAAAATTAAATGATAAATACGTTTTACAAATAGTACTTAATTAATATTATATATATATAATATAATATATATATATATAATATTATATATATATATATATATATATATATATATATTATTAATATATATATTATATATATATATAATATAATATATAAATATTAATATATATATATATATATATTTAATATTATTTATATATAATATAATACTGTATTATATATTAAACTTAAAAAAAGACAAAATATCAGAAAAAAGCCAGGAGAATTATCTCGAAAAGTGACACTTACACACTTACATGAAAACCAATTACATATTTGATATCAGCGTATAAAGCTTATACATTACCAGAATGCTAAAAAAAAAATTCTCTAAAAGTTATCGAAATTTAAAGAAAAATAAATTACATATTTTGAATCAGCGTATTAAGCTTATTATATGCAAAGTCGTTTTATGATTTTAAACTAACGAATACCAGGGTAGGACCGCATTGATGATCCAGAGTCGGGGTCTCTCGAGCCCCCTAATTGAGAGCGACGGGGGGACTTCGTCCTCCCTCTGCCCTCATACGGCTCGAGCCCCCTAATTGAAATATGTTTCCTTGAACTTCAATTTTAGGGGGCTAGAGTGCACGAATGGTGAACAGAGGGGGGGTGACGAAACGACTTTACATATAATAAGCTTTATACGCTGATTTCCAAATATGTAATTCGTTTTCTTGTAAGTTGAGCGATTTTGATGTTTTATATTATTATTATTTTTTTGACTATACCGTAGTATATAAGCTTTATTACGCTGGATTCCACATATGTAAATTTGCCTTTGCCTGTAAGTGTCATTCATTTTTCGATAATATAGTTCTCCTGGCCCTTTCTGGTAATTATTATATATGCCCTTAAAATATAAATAAAATAAATATTATTAAAATGGATAAAGTTTAATAAAGTACCATAAATATCGCAACAAAAATATTTTTTGTTATCACTCCTTTAACCTTGACTACTCTCTCTCTCTCTCTCTCTTCTCTCTCTCTCGTCTCTCTCTCTCTCTCTCTCTCTCTTTCTCTCTACTCTCTCTCTCTCTCTCTCTCTTTTCTCTTCTCTCTCTCTTCCTCTCTACTCTTTCTTCTCTCTCTTCTCTCTTCTTCTCTCTCTCTCTCTCTTCTCTTCTTTTCTTACTTAATAATTTATTATATAAATATATATATTATTATAAAATATATTATATATTAATATAGATATATAATATATATTAATATATTATTATATATATATATATAATATTATATAATATAATATATATGATATATATATATATATATATATTATATACTATTAAATATATATATTTATATTCCTATATAATATATATTAAACTAATTAAGTTAATAAAAGGAATAAAATTTAAACTTTTAACTTGTTCACCTTTATAAAATAAGCTAGTGAGATTATATAATTTTTTTTTTTACCCTAGACATTTGAAATATTATTAAACAAGATTATATGTAAATACCATAATAACCTTAAAATCCTGACTCAGAAGAAAAACGCATGCCATTTCTCAAGTTCACATGAACCATATTATATATAATTATAATATATTATATATATATATATATATATAAATATATTATATATATATATTAATATTATATAATATGATATTAATATATTATATATATAATATATTATATATATATAATATATATATATTTATAATATATATTTATATATAATATATTAACATATGGTATATATATATATATATATATTATATATATATATATAATATATATATAATATATATATATATATTATATATATTAATTATATAGCGTTGACGTTATATATATATGCATAACTTAATATACTTTACTAGCTCGCTATATTATATATATATATATATATATATATATATATATATATATATATAATATAGTTAAGGAATTTCAGTTAAAGAGCTCTAATTCAACATGATGATGTTTAAATATTAGAATATTTTTTTAAAACACTTTAAAATAAATAAAGGAAAAAATCTTAAGAAAAAATAAAAGCTAAGCGAATAATGGTGTTTAACGTTTCGGAAACTTACTATCCTTGGTCCCCTTCATCAGAACTTAAAAAATTTTCATTCCTCATTATTAATCTATCAAAACACTCACCATTTTTGCAGTCTCTAATGATTAATTTACTCTTCTGTATCGTAGTTAAGTACCAAACAATTTGACCTCAGTAAAGTAATATTTGGTTGTAGGAATGGTTTGTATATATTGACACTTGATTTACCTCTAGGCACTCTTCGATCTGCTCGTATCAATGGTGATACAAACATTCCCACATAATTGAAGTTAATTTCGTTATTCCTTTCCCTTTCAAGTTCTGAATTCTTATATATAACCTTACTTCATCAAATATAAACTCCTAGGTATTGAATCTACTGATGAGGTGTGAGTATTCAACTGTAGCCCTCCATTCCATGATCTACCGCGTGATTCTCTCTGTTTCTCGATATCTCGCCATAATTATCTCCTGTTACCTCTTTATCCTGAGTTTTATTTTTCATCCCCACTCCATCATAGCTGCATTTCCAAGAATTCACAGTATAATTGTAGTAATTTGTTCCTTTTCCTACCACAGCTCCGCGTCATTAGCGATATACAAAGGGGTATGTATTCTATCCTCTCTCATACAATATCCTCTTCAAGCACTAGTCTAAGATATAAATACAGTGTAAAAATTTATAAAGTGGTAGCAAGCACACTTGAGCCCTGCCTGTACTCCAGTCCGTTTTTCAAAACCTTATCTCCCTTTCCCATTCTACGTCTAACCGTGTATTTATGGGTATTTCATATCAGTATTTACGATATTATCCTTTATATATATATTAAAATTATAATCAGCTTTCGTATTTATTACCTTATGCAAGATTACTCTCATCACTCGAATCCACAACTCTCTCTTTGTATATCTATCAAATAAGCTTTAACTCTAGACTTAAAAATAAATGCGATTATATGCTACCTAATTTCCATTCTCTATTGCTCTTCTATCCACTATCACTTTTAAAAAAGAATATCAAGTTAATTTACACTTCTATTTGGCTTGATCACTGTTCCAATCTCGATTCTTTCCCCTAATTCTCTCCTGGAAGTCTTTTCTCTATTATTCTCTCGTATATTTTATATGCACTCAATAGCAACACTTTTCCTGTGTAATTCAGAACGATTCTCTTCTATCTCTTTTTTTTATATGTACTTCAACAGCTTTTCTCCAATCTGACGGTATGTTCCCCTCACCTCCATATATAACAATTTATTTAAGTTTCTGTATCATACCATGCCCACGCAACCCTTTTCTCCTGTTTTGAGTATTATTCATTATTCAATCCATCAATTCCCTGGGCTCTTTACCATTCTTTAAGGTCTTATGCTTGGCTCACTTCCTCGCCATTAAGTATATGTATCGGTTCGCAGTCATCCTGGTCCCGATCTTCCATTTGTTGAGGTATTATCCTCACTTCAGTATATCTCGTCGTCCTCCACATTTTAATAATCATTCAAAAAATTCTGTCCATATCTCCTCGACCTTTCACTATCCACTACTGGTTCTCTCTTTCTTTGTTGAATATTACATTCGTGTTAGTTAATCTTTTGTTCTTTATCATCTTAGCCCTTTTTCACATATCAAACTTCACTAGTGCTAAATCATTCATTTATCCAAATTCTTCTCTATTTACTTTCCCATAATGACAAGTCTAATGTTCGTCATCTTTACACTTCTTCTTTATCTTTCGCCAGAACATAAGCTTGGGTCATTTTTTTCCCTGTCGTTTGTCTTTTATTCCATAAACTCCCTTAGGTTATATCTTATTAGTTCTTTCTTTCTACAGTGCACTTTGGACTCCCTATTACCACAAATCGTCTTTTCCTTTTTCCAGTATCTTTAATCTTTTTTTATTTCCAATACACTTCTCTTTGCAAACACTTTGATCCACACCTTTCTTTTCTGAGAAATCTTATTGCAGCCTATATTCCACTTTGTTCGTTCCACTAGATTCCGAGATTTCTTTCAATTTTTCTCATTAATCAGGCTGGTTGATTGAAATCTTCTCTGTGTATTCTACTTATAGTTTTTCAAAACAGTATCGTTTCTCTGGTTTCTTTTCTTCTTGTTTATAATTCCTTTGTTCCATCTTTATCTTTCCCACTAACAAGTCTGTGTCCAAATTCCAAGACATCATTGTATGGTATGCTTATGGACATCCATGAACACCCTCGTATCATTACATATCATTAGACCTATCATAGATTTTTCCAGTGTATATCCTTGATTTTCTTGAATTCAGCTATAGGTACCGATGGTTCAATTTACTCTACCCATTTAAAAAAGATGCTATTAATGATCGCTTGTGCACCATTTCTATATGGTCAAATGTCATACTAGTCTTCCTCTCCCCTATATTTCTTAACTCCTACTCCTCGAGAACGCCCCCAACCGCTTGAGCTTCCTCCTTCTTCTCACTCCATAATCCTTAATGAGCATTTCATATACTTCCATAATTATTATGTGAGTGGTCTTCCTCTTCTTCCATCAGTATACATCCTGCAGGGTCTCTAAATAAAACTCTATCTTCTCCTGCGTAGGTCCTTCCCTGATGCGGCGCATAGACCTGTATAATACTCAATTTTGACTCTCCACCTTTATTCAGCGTCCCACGGCCATAATCTCTCTGGATTTCTCTAATACCTTTCATTACACTCATTTTATACGTTTCTTGTGTCATATACGATTGACTACATCCGTGTCTTCTCTCCTTCGTTTCCACTATATCACCTTAGACACCATGACAAATCAATTGTGTAATTCCTTACACAACCCTCTCCTTTAATTATACCTCACCTCCATAACACACACGACTCACAGATTATTCCAGACCATTCTCCAATCATAAGCTCACAGCCTCCTCCTCTTTTCATAAGTATAAAGGTGCTCGCGTTAAATGTTGCTAGCTATTTTAGTTATAGTCTCTTTCCTCTAGGGTATAAGTCTCATTGATAACTCAGCTGGGTTGCGGTTCTGGAGAAAATATCACTTCCTCCGTCTGGCTTCAACATGTTCTCTATCTTCAACGCTATCTGGCTCTCCAGCTTGGATGAATGCACTGGTTGCAAGTCAATCCTATCACGTTATTATATCCGGATTGGACAGGCGCCAGAGATTTTTATAGATCCCTTTTGGTAGAATTAATTGTTAGTAATTTAAGATATATTTGCTCACTGAATTTATTGTTAATTGTTAGCAATATTCTACATTAAGGTATGTTAATACTCATAAATAATACGTTATAAAGACTAAAAATTTATAGTTTCGTTAAACATAAAAAGAGCTTATATTATGATGTAATGTTTGTGTCTCGTTGATACAACATGAAATATAACTATTTAATCTCAACTTTTTAATAGTTTGATATTTTATAATAGATAAGAGTTAAAAAAAAATTATAATGGATATATATATAAACATTAAATGAATTATCATATATTTTAGTATGCATTCGTTTGAACTGAGATACTCAAGCCCTTAATTTAATCATATTAAATCATGATCAGTGTGGGAGAATGAAAGATTTGTCACTTTGTTTTAATACGTTCTTCAATTTTTCCTTCTAAATACCTCAATCTATGTCAGCTATTGCTCAATTGATAATTGTAATAAAAAGTAAAATTTTAAACAAATGAAAATATAATAGTTTAGTTAGTTTGGAAGGAGAATGAGAAAATATATATAAATGTTTTCAGAATTAAAAATATTTCTGGACTCGGAAATATTGTAGCTAATTTTAAATAAAAAGAATATAAAAAAAGGTCGCTCTTTGTAAAGAAAAATTATTTAAAAGTGTTGAAAACGGTAATAACGCTATATATCTCTAAATGTTTACAATTATAATAAAATTATTTTATTTAAGTCCAGTGTCAAAGTTTAGATAAAACAATTAATATGAAATATAAATTCATATATGAAATTGAATAGAAAAGGGAAATTATATTTTAATTATTGATTAAAAAAATCATATTCGGGTGGTTCTAACCACCTACTACTACTACTACTACTACTACACTACTACATATACTATACTTACTAACTATTATCTTTACTAACTACTACTACTCTTCTCTATTCTTCTAATCGGATCCGCTCCGGGCAGGATCGGTCGATCCATTTCTCTTTTCTAATATTGACTCCTCATGCAGTGGTTTAACTTCATATTATAGAATTATATATTATATATATATAATATATATAATAATATACAATTAAAAGAAAATAAAATATATATTATAAATTATAAATATATAATATTTATATATAATAAAAAAATAAATCATAATGTTAACAAGAGGATGGAAGTTATAAGTAAAATGTATTTTGAAATACTCGATTCGAATTGTGAATTTTATTTAAATTTCTGTGTAACATATACTATTAATAAATTATCCAATTATTCATATAGATTTATAAAATTGTATTAAATATATAAATTGTTCAATTAAAATAATAAAACATTAAAAATAATTATTAATAATTAGTTATAATTATTTATAAAAATACGTTTTGTGCTATAATAGTTGCATACTTGATAAATAATTTGTATCGAATAATATAATATACATTGATTTTTATTTTTCTTGTATTTATTTTTATGTTACCTTATCGATCACTTGATATTACGAATAATATATTAATCTTATTATTTATTAATTTATATGAAAATAATATTTAATAATTACGTCACTTGGAGTATTATTAATGATATATTATATTATATAGTATATATTATATATATATGTAACATATATAATACATTGGTGAATAAAGAGATTAAGTAATATTATCTCATTAATAAAATGTATTGCCATTATATATAATTATATTTATATAAAATCTTTAAAAATCACATATTACTTGATTCTCTCTAGTCATGATTATATATATATAAATATATATATTTATAATAGAAGAATATTTACCACAAGCTATTATGCAAGCTGGTGATAGCCGAGATATATGTAAGTAATATTACTATGAATAAACTGAATACTGTACTTTAAAACAATTACTTCATAGATATATAATATACTGAATACATGTAACTATTAAAATTAAGCTGACTACTATCTATATAGAGAAGCTTTATATAACTACTATTAAATTAACTAAAGAATCATACTACTACTTAATACTATGTAACTACTACTAAGTATAGTAAAATTATATGGTAATTTTTAAAAAAAATTATAAATGAGTATAGATAGAGATAAAATATTAAGTAATAATAGATAATTATATAGAGAGACCTCAAAGAACAGCCAGCTGGTGGCGGCAGAGAAGGTGAAGTCGACTCCGCCCCATATAATGAATCGAAATGAGGACGGTGGAGTCAATACCACTCGAACGTGAGCAAGTGAGTATATATATGTACGACCAATGATAATCGGACAAGATGTAAAAATACTGCAGAAACAACTGAGGGGAACGTGGGAGATGAGTGAAGATATGAGCCATGCACTAAATGTGACCACGATCCTGTCCCCACCTCGGGAATAATAACAAAAATATGACCCCAGGTGCATTAAAGTTCACAGTAAAAGATAGTATGTAAATAAATGATTAAGAATTAAAATATAAATAATAATAATAATGTAAAAATAATTAAGATAATAATAAATGTACAGAGAATAATATAAATATAATATATAAATAATAATAATAATAATTAATAATAATTAAATAATAATAATAATTAAAATATAATAAAATGAAAAATAATGATATAACTAAATAATAATAAATAATAATAAATGTTAAAATTATAATATAATAATAGTAATAAATAAAGATATGAATATAAAATAAATGATATAATAATAGATTAATAATAATATAATATGATAATAAATAATAATTATGAGTTCATTTTTATCTCCCAAGTAAATACGAGTGGAAATCTGGGTGTCATAAATATAAATCGCTTGTAAAAAAAAATTCAATTAGAAAAATAATCCATAAAAAATAGACAATATCAGTATTATTATATAATTTATTATATATTACAAATCACTTTTTCATCAACCGATTTATTATCAGAATGTCGTCTTGAATAGAACTATTATAAAAAGTATTTATGAAACAAATATGGGATGAAGAGAAAATTAACAAAGTCTGTTTTAAATGTTTAAAAAAAAAGAGTATTATATATATAAAATGATAAAGCGAGATACAATGAGAGTGTTATATATTGGATTTGAAGCAGTTAAATATGCAATATTTTTTATAGATTAAAACGCTCTCTCAGAAGTAAAATCAATAGCAAGTGAACTAAAGATAAGGTGATTAGGGGCCCCATTAGTGGTGCAGCGACGTTATGCTATTATAGAGACATGTCAATGAATTCAGAGAGAGAGACACAAAAAAACATAATTTTTATTAAAAATTTTAATTAACTTTTCACAAAAAACATAAAGTGTTTATGAAAAACATAAAAACGTTTTTGAAAAACATAAAATATTTTGAGATCCAATAAAATGTTTTGAAAATCATTATGATGTAAATTATATTTTTTTTTTTTGAAAAACATAAAATGTTTTGAAAAACAAATTTATTTTCAAAAAACTTTAATAATGGAAAACAGGTTTTTTAAAATAAAATGCACAGTATGAAAATAAAAATTTGTAGGAATCTATGCATGTATCTTATGCAAGATTGATATAATTATGCATTGCACAAGTCAATAACGACAACACAGTTTTTTGATTTTCCAGAATCCTTCTTTCCATTCCCCCGTAACCCTTCCGTTCCTCAGTGGCCATTCCATTTTTTCATAGGGGTTAAATCTGACTCCTTCTTCCTCAAATCTCATCCTCTCTCGAATGAAGTGCTATGTACTCTTGTAATTTTATTTTCATCTTTTTTCATATGCCCCACCTTTAAGCCCCACCCTTGAGGTGAGTTGTTGCTTCAATATCACAGGGCACTATTATTATTTTTTTCACGTTGTCGTGAGAAAACCTCTACCTGGGTTTTTATTACATTAGTTTTTTATATCCAATTGAAAAAAACGAAAAATTAAATATATCTGTAACCCTATATTTTGAGTTTAACCTCTATATGTTTAATTTGGAGTTTGATCATTTATGCATATTTATCTACCATAGCTACCATGATTATTCACCCATATTTAATAAAAAATCTAATACTGATTATCTATACTGAATCATATTAAAAAGCTCGAATGTTTACACCTAAAAATACGCTTGATAAACCCATTAAGGCTGATACATAGAGTAGCACAGGAAATTTTCAGACAAAATGATGAAAGGAATAAAAATATGAAGGATAGTCATACCTATGTGAAACTGAAATTACTGTAGTATAGAGGAGTAATAAATGTGGACAACATAACCTCTAATAATAGATCAATAATAATAATAATAAATTTTAATACTAAGAAATAAATCATAAAAATCGGGTAAATTTCTACAAAAACGAAAATCCAAAGTACATGATCACCTCGTCAATAATAATAATTAATAAATCTATTGAACAACATCAAGAACCCTAAAAAGTACAACTCACTCAGAAAAACCTAATATGATACTACGTGAAATGACACTAATAAAAAAATAAAAATAAAATCATAATAATATAAAATAATAATATATAAATATAAAAAATAATATATATATTATAAATATATTATAAAAATAATAATATAATATAATATAATAATATAATATATTTAATAATAATAAAGATATAATAATAATAATAATAAATAAAAATAATAAATATATAATATAATTAAATAAATAATATATATAATAATAATAATAAATAAAATATAATAAATAATATATATATTAATAGTAATATAATAAATTTATATTTAATAATAAATATAATATATATAAATATATATTATAATAATTATAAAAAAAGGAGAAATAATATATAATAATAAGTAAGCCAAATGAAGTATGAGCAAAATATAGAGTAAAATTTAAATAAATATAAATAAAGACCCACAATTAGTTTGCTGGTTTTTTATCAAGTGGATAGTAAGCTCCAATATAATATATTATAAAAAAAATGTTTATATATAATAGACATTTTGTCATCAATGAACTGATTGATTATAATAGTATTAATATAATATATAATATATATATAGGAGTAGAAAATATTATTCTAAATATATATTTGTATCTTTATATTTCTTTGATATTTTTTTTATATTATTATTGAGTTAACACCACTGCTGAAGGGTAGAGCCCTACTCAAGGAGGGGTCTAATCAAGAAGGGGTATACTCAATTAACGTCTGAGTGATAATGACTAGAAATTCATAATGCCAATGCTGGAGAAAATAAGATACATTTATATTTTCACATTTAATATTGGTATCTTATTTTCTTTTGTTTGTGTCAACTACTATATCTAAATATTTTTCATTAAAACTGAAATATTTATATTTACACACATTTAATACTGACATCTCGTTTTCTTTTCTGAATATTAACTTTATTATTTATATATACTTTCTTATAAGCAACAACTATATTAAACTTATTTCCAATTTTCTAAACTTTGAGTTAACATTTATATTTTAAAATATTTTTTTTTACAGGAGTCTTTAATATTTTATAATTTATTTTCTCTTGAAATGTAACCAATAATTTTAATATTTTTCTTTTCTATGTTAACCAGAAATTTTGAAAGCTTTAAATTTTTATTAACAATTTCATTAAAAAATTTTCATTATTAATTATTAAAAAGTTTTTGAAAAAATGTAAAATATTTTATAAAGTTTTAAAATTTTTCTTAAAATTTTGTTTTATAGACCCTAAGGCAGTAAAGCAGTAATGCAGCAACGCATTCCACATACCCAACCCCTCTTAAATCTGTGATCTATTGATTTACTGCTTTTAGATGAACATCAATTTTGTATTATGTATTGTATTGTATTTTTGTTTAAATATAACAAATATAAA
>JABUQX010053258.1:0-25000 GCA_015478945.1 Trachelipus rathkii
ATATATATATATATATAAATATATATAATATATATATATATATATATATATATATATAATATATATATCTATATATATATATATAAATTTATATATAATAGAGTTATATATATATATATATATATATATATATTATATATATAATTATATATATATATAAATATATATATATATATATATATATATATATATAATATATTATATATATATATATACTATATATTATATATATATATATATTATATTATATATATAATATATATATATATATATATTATATATATACTATAGTATAATATATATATATATATATATTCCAAACAAATGTATGTTATTTAAAAGTACTGGTGCAAGCAAAGGTTTTTATAATAAGACTAAAAATTATTGTTAAAGTTAGAATAATATGTAAATTTGATGATTTACTATTTGATATAATTGAATTTTAAAGTAAGTATCTTTGAAATTGCATTCATTTACATTTAGGTGAATTATAATTTTAATTACAGATTTTAATATATCTCAAGTATCTCAAGCCAGATCTTTGGAGACCACAGTATCTACTCAAGACAACTCAACCAATACAGGTATGATTAATTTGTTTTTTGGGGGGGAATTTTTTTATATACTGTAAGTACATTTTATAGTTTAATGACTGCAGCAAAATTTGTTTGTGTTTAACAAAATATTGCTGAGAAAAAAAGCAATCTTTCCAGTTGGTGGAATCTTGTATAAATGTAAAATGATAAGATCACATACTTTCATATAGGGTTTTGCTATTTTTTTTCTTTTTCTTTCTTGATGACAATTCATTATTGCCCTGAAAGCGCAGGGTCAACTTAGATTATCTATTATGGATCAAGCGGTGAAGCAACCAGAGAGCTGAAAAGGTGTCGAAACTCATCAAAGTATAAAAAAGTATTCTGAAATTAATTTTAATTTGGGTGTTTAATGTCTTGTAATAATAAAAAATATGTTTATTTCACTATTTTAAAGGATATTTTTAATTTCATTTGCTTGATAAAGTTTCATTTGTAATGATGGAATTTTATGATTTAATACACTTAAGAATCAGATCTTTCTTATTTTGGGAACCAGAACTGCAATATCATTATGATGATAAATAGTATTCAATATATTGTAGAATAAAATTTATATTTATCAAGTTCTGTTATTTGAATTTCTTTTTATTTTTTAGGAAATAAAATCATCAAGTTTTTTATATTGTAGAATAAAATTTATATTTATAGGAAAATAAAAAAAAGTTTTTTTTTTTTTTGTCAACCTTGAATTTAGAACATATGTGAAGAATAAAAATTTTATTTTAAACATTCCTTGAAGGCATTGACTGAAAATAATTAAAAATCAAAACGGTTTTGAAATGTGGGAAATATTTTCCAATCTTAGAGAATATGCAAGCACTTTGTTTCTGTTTCATGGTTTTGGGGTAGAAGTAGAAAATCGTACTAGGAGTGGAGAAATAAGGCTAAAATTAAAGAAAAAGAAAAAAGGTTCGAGCAAAGTAAAAGGCCAATAGAGTTAGAAGATTGTAGGAGAATTAATAAATGCAGTCAATCAGGTATCAATGATGTCTAAAACAGAGATGTATTGGTATTTCAAATTTTATTCCAGTTTTGGCCAGAAGTCGAATTTTTTCGTCTCGTAAAATACCTCTTAATTGCAATGCAGAGTTCTTACATGAAATCATTTTTTCCAAATATCAGCAGAGATGTTAATTATTTATAGAATGAATGCGTAGATGACTTGTTAAATATATTGCTGACCTTTTTTTTTCCCTTTTTTGCAAAGATCTTATTTTTTCTAAGCAAGTATTCCAATATATAGAGCATGAAACTTTTTTTTTTTTTTTTAAATACAGATCGCCACCATTTACAGGCTGGGCCCTTCTCAAGGAGGGGGTGGAAACTTAGTATTTTATTGCTTCTGTTATTCATATATTCTAATACTTGCGTCAATAGTAATTTTAAAAATTTATGCATAAATTTGAATTCCCTTTTTTTTATGGCATTAACTAAAAGAAAAATATAATAACGCCAAATAATTTTAAAAGGACTTATAGTTTAATAAATTACAAGTAATTTTGGAGCTTTCTTAAACTAGTAAATGGTGGTTTTTGTTTTTATTAATTTTATTTTCTCTGCAGTTCGTTGGTTAATGACGTTTACAACAAATCAAATAGTAACATTATCTTTAATTCTAGTTACTAAATTTCAATGGTATTAAAATTAAAATAAGTGTCACAATATATATATATATATATATATATATATATATATATATATATATATATATTTCAGATATAAAAAAATTATTATATATAAAATTATATATATATATATATATATATATATATATATATATATTAGTGTTGCACCGATACCGAAATTTTAGTCCGATACCGATACAAGTACTCACAATTTTTTAAAACCAATACTGAAATTTTTGCCGATACCCAATACTGATACCGATACTTTTATCCATATATATATATATATATATATTTATTAATTGTATACATATATAATATATATATATAATATATATATATATACTATTTATCCATATATGATTATATATTATTACAGTTGTCACCACCACTCACTGGCAGAGCCCTATTGAAGAAGGGGTTGTTGTAAGCCTCAAAAGTTTACCAACTAACGTAATTACGCGATGAGCAAAGACGCAAGGCGTAAAGTGAGGAGATTAATTTCAGCAGGAAACACAGAAAATGGAAGAGAAAATTCCACAGAACAGAGGTGGCAGGAAAGAAGGAAGCATCGTAGCGAACTAGCCTGGAGTTACCCATATCAACACAAAACTCATGCCGCCGATACAGCACCCTTGTGTTACGAGGGCGTCATAAAGGTGGTGGTACGCGACGTGATAAGTTTCCCTCGAGAACCTGCGCTGCGGTACCTATAGAAAGGGTAGAGCACCAACATCTGCGCAAAGATAGAGGTAAGGTGAAGTGGAAAGTCCAGAACAGTTTATAAACCTTTTGGCTTTTGACTCTACTCTATCCAAAAGCCGGGTGAAATCAGAGCCCCTTGTATAACTGGAGTAACTGAGAAGAGGAAAAAGTCTTGCAGTCTAAACAGAATCCCCAGTTTCTTTGAGGCCGCCCTAGCACCCGTTGTGATGTGAGGTTTCCAAGACATTTTTTGTTTTATGTTAATTCCAAGGATGTTAATATTGTCAACAGGAGAGACGAGAGAACCGTCGAAAGAGGTAGGAAAGTTAGAAGGTGCCTTAGAGAGGGAGATTTGTAAAAGTTGGGTTTTAAAGAATTGAAATTTCGCAAAGGTTTGAGAACGACCCCAACCGAAAAATTCTATCCAGATCAGCGAGATATATCGGAAAAATAAGACGAGAGATAATTCTATAGTAAAAGGAAGTAGAATTGGAAATGAGTTGAAAGTGAAGGGTTGAGTCATCGGCAAATGAGTGGATAGAGTTAGATGTGCAGGTAGATAATTACTGAAAGTAGGAAAATAAAGTAAAAGATAAAGACAGAAAGAGGAAACACCACTTTGATCCAGAAAAAGAAGAAGTGGCCCTATCAAACAACAGCCGATATTGAGCAATTTGAAAGAAAACTAGATATAAGTAAGCAAAGAAAAAGGGGGGAAACCCAAAGGAGGGGAGCTTGGAGAGTAGTGACACATGCCATACTCCGATCAAATGCTTTGGATATGTCAAGCGCCCCATGCAAGTCTCCGTAGTTAATAAGGGCGGAAAACCATAAAGCAGTAAGATAGGAAAGTATATCGCCAGTAGATCTCGAGCGCCGAAAGCCGTACTGGCGATCTGATAGAAGTGAATGAGATTCCAGATGATCTAAGAAATGAGAGTTGAGAAGGGTTTTCAAAGACCCTTAAGATAGAATATAAGTGAGGTTCATAGGGCGATAGTTAAGAAAGATCAGAGCGGCTTTTTTTTCGGAATTAAGTTGACATGTGCGTGCTTCCAACACGAGGAAAGTGTTTAGTATTGAAGACATAGAGTATAGTTGAACAAGGGGCGGGGTCAGTAAGATAGCACACTCCATCAAAACTCGGGGAAGAACGCCATCCGGGCCACCCGCCCTCCTAACGCTTATAGATTTCAGGAACTATACCCTCCATAAACGCTTTATTACACAACTTCCAAATCCAATCAATCACCATCTCGCCTCCGTTCTTGATCATAAAACCAGTAATTTCATCTATACCTGCAGATTTACCATTCTTCAACTTTCTCACTCTACATTCCTTCTCCTTACTAATAACCTCATCCCAAAATATCTATTCCTTCTTGCACCATCAACCCCACACCACATTCACTATCACTTTCATTTTCTGTTAATATTATGCAGATTTTCGGAGTGTGATATATATATATATATATATATATATATATATATATATATATATATATATATATATATATTATATTTTTATATTTTTTATATTATATATATATAATATATAAAAATATATATATATATCATATATATATATATATATATATATATTACGGTATATATTATATATATATATAATATATATATATATATTATATATATATATAATATATATATATATATATATATATATATATATATATATATATATATATATATATATATATATATATATATATATATATTTTTTTTTTTTTTTAAACAAATGACAGAAAATGAGGGAGAAGAAGAATAAATTGTATTTATTTTTTATGGATTTGCAACAGGCGTATGATAGGATTAATATGGAAGCCCGATGGCAGGTGTTAGTAATAATGGCGTTGGTGGTAGGCTTCTGAATGGAATCAAAAGTATGTATGACGATTGTGAAACGTGTGTAAGAATAAATGTTGTCAAAAGTGATTGGTTTCATATTAATAGCGGAGTGAGGCCGGGATGTGTTATGTCCCCTTGGTTATTAAATTTGTATATGGATGGGGTTATGAAAAAATTAGAGATTGGGGTGGCAGGAACTGTTGTTAGAATGATGGAGAATGGAGGTGAGTGAGGGTGCCCTACCTATTATATCGGATGATTTGGTTTTTGTGTGGTGAATCTGAAGAGAGTTTGAGAGGATTGGTAGAGAGATTTGGCAGGGTATGTAAAAGGAGGGGTTTGAAAGTAAACGTAGATAAGAGTAAGGTTATGGTTGTGAGTGAGGACAGTCCTCGGTGTGTAGTTATGTTAGATACTGTGCAGCTGGAACAAGTGTCTGAGTTTAAATATTTAGGATATATGTTGGATGAAAAGGGAACGGATGATGCAGAGTGTAGTAGGAAAGTTGTGAATGGCAGGAAGGTGGCTGGTACAATTAAATCATTGGTGGATGTAAAGGGATTAAGTGTTGAGTGGGCTAGGGTCTTACATGAGGGTATGTTGTTACCTGTGTTAATGTAATAGTGAGACTATGGTCTGGAATAGGGGGGGAGAGGTATAGTCAGTGTGTTCAGATGGGCAATCTTTGGGGCGTGTTAGGTGTGGAAGAATTGATAAAATGTGGAATAACGTATTAGAGAGTTATGTGGTGTGAAGAAGGGAAATGAGAGAATAATGAAAGTAAATGAGATGGTATGGTCCATGTGGAAAGGATGAAATGAGTCGTTTGGTTAAGGGATGTAAAGTGGTGAGTGTGTTGGGGAATCGCCGGTGGGAATCCGAAGAAAAAGTGGATTGAGTTCGGTACGAATGTCAGAGAAATGTGAGCTTGGCAGAGGCGAGAATAAGGTGCATAATAGGAGAGAATGGATTGGTTTTGTTGAGGGGGGTATGGTTGTGTCCACCTGGGCCAGGGGATGAACCTACAACTTGACATATGCCATAGTAAGGCCGTCGCGGTCCCCGTGAAGCTCTAGGGGTGGATTTTCTGAATGCGACGAGTTCCACTAATAGGTATAGAGGGGGGCGGTAATGCTGGGCTTTTCTTTCGACTTGCGTTATTTTTCTACTACTTCTCTTTTCCGATGCATGTAACGCACCTTACCCCCAGTCTTGGGAAAAAGGGTATATATTTTACTATATATATATATATATATATATATATATATTATATTAATATATATATATAATTATATATATATATATATATATATAATATATATATAATATATATATATATATATATATATATATATATATATATATATATATAACTATATATATATATATAAAGAGCAAAATGTTTGTATCTGACTATCTGTTAAAAGTATCGGCAAAAATTTTTCTGGTTTACCAATATTGGCTACTCAAAAAATTACAGATACTGTATTTCAAAAATCGACCGATACCATGGTATCGGTGCATCACTAATTTTAAGGTTTAGTGTTTTTAAAACTTATCTGTTACTATTTGAATTTAGCATAGACATACTTTCGTACTTCTATAACATAAAAATAATAAAAGATGACCGTTTACTATATTTGTAGAATACAGTAATTTTATCATATTACCTTATATTCTAAAAATCTCATTTATTTTCCCAGAAATGATTTGCACAAGTGATATAGAAGCGCGGACAAGTTATCTTATAAACACTCCAAGGAAAAAGAAGTTAAGGAGAAATTTAGGTCAAACACCTGGCTTCATAAATGGGATAAAAAAAAATCTTCCTTTCTTAAAAATAAAAATTTTAAAGTGCAAGATGTATATATATATATATATAATATATATAAAATGCATAATTTTTCTAATATGTATATTATATATATATATATATATATATATATATATATATATATATATATATATATATATATATATATATATATATTATATATATATATTTTTTCTCAATTTGTACTCTCAATTTTTCTCAATTTGTACTGCTTTTTTCTTCTTTCATTTTCCTGTTGAAGACTACGATTTTTGTACTTTACAGTGTAGTATAATCTCATTTTCACAAACAAATTTAAGAAATATTTAGGTACTTTATCAGTACAAAATACAAAGCTTTCCACTTATTTTAAATTGTTTTTAATAAAAACACAATACCTTTATTGCAATAATAAATTTTTAACACTTCGTCAAAAACCTTTTCACAGTCTAAAAAGTATTTGTGAATAGATTCTGTTGATTGAATTAATCCAGTATTTGGGTCATTTGTAAAGTTTTTTAAAAGTAAAAATATTTTATCTTCTGTATCATAACTTTTCTCTGTAACTGCAAGATCACATTTTACACAATCTGGGTGAAAACTTTTAAGCTTTTTAGCAAGGTATCCAGAAACATAAATCATAGTATTCTTTTCCATTAAATCAGAAAGTTCAGTGATAGGGAAAAAAATTTCACTTGTAGCAGATTCTGCAACATCCATATTAAAATAATTCAAATCTGATTTTTTCTCAGCATGTCTTAATAAATTTGAAAACTATTTTAATATTCCCTATGTCTGCTTCACAGTTTACAGTTTCTTGTGGTTTTATTAAAGACTGAAAGGCGACACTTTTAAAGCCATGAATAAACGGAAAGCATGATGGATTATTTCTTAACCCTCCACCTTTTCTAATTAAACCAAAAAAAATTTCTAAACCATCTTGACATAATCTTCTCGTTAGCAGAAATTTCCATTCATATTTTTCATTCAGAGATTCTGAAAGTTCTCGCAAAGCATTGATGTTTTGAATCCAGCCATTAATACAGCTGAATTTCTTAGTAATGTCTTTGCCATTTGAATCTAAGACTTCCAAGTCTTTATCCAACTTTCAATTTCTTGTAAGAAGTTCCATGAATAAGAGTTCTTTTTGAACCCTTTTTTATAAGGAGTCGATGCAAGATTGTTAGATGAATTGAAAATATCAAAAAGATCATTCATCTTTTGACAAAATTTTTATGCAGGCAAAGCATCGTTTTCTATTTTTCTATGGGCAATTAATGATAATATAGCCGAATCCATTGATTTGCTTAGCACTTGAGCAGCAAGCTTGACTTTCATCATACCTCCAAATAGCGGAATAAATATGTGTGTGGAATTGACTTTAGGTATGTACCTAAAATTTTTGTCTTGACAATGATAGTACGTTGATTTGATATACGACCATTGTGCAATGCCATCAGAAGTAAAAATTTTATACTTATATAATATATTGCGAGTTGATTTTAGTAAATGAGGTGCATCTGCAAAGACGTATATCTTCTGATCTTGAAACAAAATATGGTTTGTCAAAATTAACTCCCTCCTTCTTAAAAGCACATAGGAAATTCCTACCTTGATCTGCTGTTATGGCTACTATGGTAATTCCAATTTGTTTCAATCTCTTCAATATTTCATATAATACGTCTTGGAACTTGTTATATTTCATTGTATTTTCTGTAAAATAAAAGCTTAGTGCTTGCTTCCAATTTGAATATAAATTTCTAATCATAAAAACTAGGACATTATTTGCTATAGTATTTTCTCTACAAGTTCCATAATCCACAAATCCTGTGATTGACTGAGATCTTTCGTCAAAGTCAAGATTTTTTTTAAGGCTCATTTCATCAACATACATTACACATACTTTATCGCTTGCCACCATGGTTTGAATCTTGCCTTTCAGAAATGAAAATAAATTGGAGCTTATACCAGTATCAATATCTAATTTATTAGCCCAAGACCTTAAAGAGCTGACTGAGGGAAGTCTAAATATGGTTCTCAATTTCTTGTACGCTGCAGGCCCAGTGTAATATAATAGGAGTGGTAACATTTTACTTTCGTCGCTGTATTTATGTTTCTGAAGTTGCATTTTAATTATCTCTAGTGCCGTTGTATTTAAATGCCCTTTCAAATACTCTAGTACATGACTTTCATTAATTTTTTTTAAGGAAATTGTAGTTTTCAGACGATTGCGACATTGTGAAAGCATGCTCTGTTTACTTCGAAGGTATATATATATATATAATATATATATATATATTTTATTATAGTTAGATAATATTTTCTTTTTTTTTATAAAATATATATATATATATATATATATATATATATATATATATATATATATATATATATATATAATATATATATATATATATATATATATAGATATATATATATAATATATATATATATATATATATAATATATATATATTATATATATATAATATATATATATATATATATTATATATATATTATATATATATAATAATATATATATATATGACAGTATGAAGAATCCTTCCTGGGAGAGGAAAGAAAGAAAATATATATATTATATAATATATAATAAAATATATTATTATATATATATATAAATATTTAAAAATTAAATATATGTATATTTTAAATATATATATATATATATATATATATATATATATATATATATTTATTTTCTCCTCATTACCGTAGTTTACATATAATAATTGCTATGAATATTATACATCTTGCAATTTAAAATTTTTATTTTTAAGAAAGGAAGATTTTTTTATTTCCCATTTATGAAGCCAGGTATTTGACCTAAATTTTAATAAAATGTCTTTTAAGTAAATTTCCATTCCATTAATAAACATAGAGAACAAGATTTTAATTATTAATAACTCCTTATATTTCAATTTTGCTGTTGCACCTTATTTTTTTTTTATTTTTTATTTTTTTTTTTACAGTTATCACCACCGCTCACGGGCAAAGCCCCATTCAAGAAGGGGGTGTTAAAATCAACAAAACCTCAACTACCGCAAATCACGCAGATGAGCACAGACGCGGGCTTTAAAGTGAGGGAGATTAAATTGAGTAGGAAACACAGAAGATGGAAGAGAATTCCACAGAACAGAGGTGGCAGGAAAGAAGGAGGCACCGCAGCGAACTAGTCTGGAGTTGCTAATATCAACACAAAACTCATGTGCCGACACAGCACCCCTTGTGCTACGACGGCGTCTTAAAGGTGGTGGCACGCGAGTGGAAAGCTACCTCGAGCACCTTGGCCGCTACCGGTACCTATTAGAAAAGAGATTAAAGCCCCAACCATCGCTCCGCAAAGATAGAGGCGTCAAGTGGAACTAGAAAGGAAACTGAACAGTTTATAGGTCTTCTGCCTTTGACTCGACCCCTATCCAAAGCCGGGTTGAAACCACAGCCCCCCCAGATATGAGAGCAGTTCTCCATGCCGGATGAGGCCCCTGTATAACTGGAGTAACTGTGGAGAGGAAAAAAGTCTTGCAGTCTAAAAAGAACTCCCAGTTTTCTTTTGAGGCCGCCCTAGCAACGTTGTGATGTGAGGTTTTCTAAAATCATTTTTTTGTTTATGTTAAGCCAAGGGATGTGTATATTGTTAACAGGAGAGACGAGAGAACCGTCGAAAGAGATAGGAAAGTTAGAAGGTGTCTTAGAGATAGGAAAGTTAGAAGGTGTTTTAGAGATGGAGATTTGAAGAAGTTGAGTTTTTAAAGAATTGAATTTCACAAGGTGAGACGACCCCACCCAGGAAATTCTATCGATCAGCGAGAATAGAATCGAAAGATTAAGACGAGCAATTCTAGAAGTAAAGAGGGAGCAGAATTGAATGAGTTGAAGAATGAAGGTCGAGTCATCGGGCATAATAGAACGTAGAATAGAGTTAATGTGCCGGTGAGAGATCATAATGAAAAGTAGGGAGATTAAGACAGAACCCTGGGAACACCACTATTGACAGAAGAAGGAAGAGAAGTCGCCCCATCAACAACAGCGATATGAGCGATTTGAAAGAAAACTAGACATAAGTAAAGAAAGAGAAGGAGGAAACCCAAAGGAGGGGAGGCTTGGAGAGCAGGACGCGTGCCTACCCGGTCAAATGCTTTGGATATGTCGCGGCCCACCACGCAAGTCTCCCCGTAGTTTTTAAGGGCGCTTCAAAACCATAAAATCGGTTAAATAGGAAAGTATATCACAAGTAGACCTCGAACGCCGGCCGATTGGCGGATCAGAGAAGAGAATGAGATCCAGATGGTCTAAGAAGTGGTTTCAAAGATCTTAATAGAATACAGGTGAGAGCTATTGGGCGATAGTTAGAAGGATCAGAAGCGGCTTCCTTTTTTCGGAAATAGGTTGGAATGTGCTTGCTTCCACCACTGATGGGAAAGTGTTTTAGTATGAGACATAGAGAAGTATAGTTGAAAGCTTTAGGGAGGGGCCAGCTCGTAAGCACACTCCCTCAAAAACTCTGTGAGTAATGCCATCCGGACCACCCGCCTTCCTAACGTCCATAGATCTCAGGAGCCCATGCCCCCGATCAAATTGTAATCACGGGCAAAGACATAGGACACCTGAGTGGAGAAGGAGGAGGGATGCCAGAATCGTCCAGGTTGAGTTAGAGGAAAAATAGGAGGCCGAAGAGATTGGCATTTCAGTTGGAGAGTTAGCAACAGAACCATTCAGATCGAATAAAGGAGGAAAGACAGATTTAACAGAAGTTGTTGTAGAGATGTTTTTGGCAAGTGGCCAGAAAGATTTATCAGTTGGAGAACCACTTTCGTTTGATGAAAGCCGCTTTGCTCGTCGAAGAGTATCCTGGCACGATTCTAAGCTGAATGAAATTAGCGAGAGCGATAGGGAGAACAGAATTTTTTCCACACCCGATAAGCATTGTCTTTAGCCTGAATGGCCAGAGAAAAAGCACGATAAAACCATGGATTATGAGGAGAGGAAAGATTTATTCGAGAAGAATGAACTGCTAATCCATCAAGATTATAGCCCACCTTAGGGCGACAGAAGCCGAAGCGTCATCAGAGTCAAGCAGTCATCCAATTATAGTTAGTGTAGAAGCGACGCATCACCCCGATCAAAGTGCCAGAAAAAACGCATAGGGCAGGATGGAGCTGTTGGAGAGAAAGTATTAAAGTTAAGAGAGATAAGGTATGTGCGTGTCAGATTTACAATAGGGAGCGAAGGTAGTGTATAGAAGAGAAGGACTAGTATGTGAAAAACATAGGACAAGTGTGTTCAAGAATTGGTTGGACGATCCGGAATGTGTGGTGGTTCTTTAATTAGTTGCTCCAGATCGTTGAGAATGCTAAATGATTCGGCCTCCTCCCCACCTAAATCAGTATGAGAGGACCCCAACCATTCAGTGTTGTGTACATTGAAATCCCCTAAATAGAGGACCTCAGTATTTGGATGAGAAGATATAACAGTCTCGTGAGAGGTAGTAAAATATTCAAAGAAAGAGTGAAAATCTGTTCTGTTAGGAGAACAGTAGCAGAAGCACAAGATTATTGTAGTAGAAGGAAGAAAGATTTTGAGCTACAGAACATCGAAGTTAGAAGATTCGAGATTCACGAGATGTGTTACAGGAGTATTAATGTTTACATAGGCACACACTCCACACACACACAATGTATATTGATTCATGGATCCCAGTTTTGAAATACACATTCTGTTTATCCTTTAACAATGTCTAAAATGGCATTTTATATAAACAGATTTTATGAAAACGTAAAAAGTTCCCACTTAAATGTCTTTTAATTGTGAATGTTGAGAAATTCCAGACCATGAATGCATTTCCCCCATAAGCTGCTGCTGTTGCCAATTATTGATTCAAGGACCCCAGTTTTGAAACAACTGGTATAGTCTGCATATATTTACTTATCAAAAGAGGGATTAGTATGCTGGAAGTAGTTCAATTTAAAAGAATCATCTACGGCTGTCAAAAATAGCGAGAGCTATAAAGTTTTGTTTAAGAATTTTGAAAGGTTGTATGTGAAAGTTTTTTGAGCCGATAAAATTTAAGTAACTAGATTATTTTTTTTCTTTTTTTTTTTGTAAGACTAAGTAAAATAGTTTATCCAGATTATGATAGTAGTACCAGAAGTAATATTAATAAATCATGTCTTCTGGATTTAGCAAAAATTAAAATACTGTAGTAAACTTTTGGAATTTACGTTGTCAGCACCTGGTTTTTTTAGCTCACTTATCGCTTTAAACATTTAGACAAAAGGCATATTCTCTCATTAAGAAATAATCATCTTACTATAGTTATAATTTAGCTGCAAGTGGTTGCTTTTTGATGTTTATTGAGGATTAGCTTTTTGGACAGGTGATTGGCTTTATATAACAACTAAATAAAAAATATGCACACCTTTTTGGGATTATAATTCGGGATTCAGTTGTGAGGTCTATATTTATATATAGCATAGTCCTGTGTGAAATAATGTTGGATGGTGAACAACTAGAACAAGTATCAGAGTTTAAAAGTTAAGGCTATATGTTGGAACAAAAGGGAACGAATGTTTGCAGTGTGTTGTAGGATTGTTGCTGGTGCCATTAAATTTTTGGTGAATGCAAGGGAACCGAGTCTTGAGTGCGCTAGTGTTCTGCATGAGGTTATGATGCTGTTACCGATGTTAATGTATAGCAGTAAAACTGGTGTGGAATAAGAATTATAGATGTAAGGTGCAGTCTGTCTGTTCAGATGGATAATTTTAGGGTTTATAAAATGAGGAATGAACGTATTAATTAAGCTCTGTGGTGTGATGAAAGACCTGAATGAGAGAATTAATGAATATGTATTAAAGTGATAGAGTCATTTGGAAAGGATGGATGATAGTTTTAAAGTGATGTGTGTGTTGGGAATCGACTGGCTGGGAGACCTAACAAAAGTGGATTGAGTCTATAAATAATCTGAAGGAAGGGAAAGGAAAGTCAATTTGGTTCAAGCGATAAAAATGGTGCATAACAGGAGTGACTGGCGTGGTTTTGGGGGGGGGGTATGGTTGTGGGCATCGCCCAGGGAATAACGAACTGTGACATTGACGAGAAGCGTATGAGAGGTTTTTTTTCGACGACTTACTCTGGTTCTGGTACTAAACTATTGTTTTCAATGTTTATTTACGTTCCCCACCACCCACAGTCTATGGGGGTTCATGAAGAGGAATATATATATATATATATATATATATATATATATATATATATAGTATATATATATATATATATATATATAATATTATTAATAAATCATATATTATAAAATATATATTATATATACTGTATTATTATAATATAAATATATATATATATATAGATTTATATATATAAATATATATATAATTATATATATATTATATATATATATATATTAATTATATATTATATATATAATATATATATATATATATATAATATATATATATAAAAAGGAATATCTCTCTTATTCTCTCTCTCTCTTCTCTCTCTCTCCTCTCTCTCTCTTCTCTCTCTCTCACTCTCTAAATCATCTCGCGTTACATATATATATATATATATATAGATATATATATTAATATATTATATATATATATATTATATATATATTATTATATTATTATATATAATATATATATATAATATATATATATATATATATATAAAAAGGCGGAGCGTAAATTAAGACGTTAATTTGTGGGCGGTACTAAATAATGACGTAACATATTTTTCGAAATTTGAGGGATTAAGAATTTGGGGGAACTGTTAATAATTATTCTCATAGAAGCTACCCCACTATATTATATTAATACACTATGCTTAAGCGCTTATAAGCACGATCTTCTAGAGAGGCTCTGGGAGTAGGAGTTGTTAAGAAATGGAAGAAATGCTTTGTCACTGAAAGGGTGAATGAAACCCTACCTTAGAGTATATAGCTCAAGGACTAGCATCGGAAACCATTGCGCCGAAAAATATTTTTCTAGAGTGCTCTGAGATCAAGTGTTTCGATGCAAGAAGGAGGAAGATGCTGGTCTAACTGACAGGGCAAAAACCCTATCTTGGAGATAGATTCAATAAAAATTTTAAAATATTTCATGCAGATTTTGATAAATAGGATAGCTGCTTCTAAATAATAATCTGGCCTTAACTCATGCGGAACATTTCTTTTCTTCAGAGAAATTTTTTTTTTTAGAACTTTCTGATATAGTCCTATTAAGATTTCAGCCTTCTTACTCTAATCTAGAATCTTCCCTTTTTCTTATTTTTCCTTTTTCAATTCTGTTTTTAATGCGTTCAACTCCGAGGACAGTCACCATAATAAATATATATATATATATATATTATATATATATATATAATATATATGATATATATATATATATATATTATTTATAATTTTATATATATATATATATAATATATATATATATATATTATAGTAAAAAGTTACTTAACGGAGCAACTAATACTACAAATTATTAAAAGTATTGTATATGAAAGGAAAGTTTAAATAAAAATAAACATTTTAAGGTGCGAAAATTGAAATTAAAATGGAAATTAAAATTTATTTTGTCAATTTTGAAGCGGAACTACTTTTAGACGCGTTATCGAAATAAATGATATAATATGGGATAGGCGTTTTGCGTCCGTTTTCTATGGATTATCTTGTTCATTCTTTGGATAACTTTTGAAAATACATTTTAAAAGTGAAATTGATTTAATTTATTTTTTTATTTTACAATGTAAGAAATTAAGTACCCTAACCTAACCTGACCTGACCAAAAAAAAAAATAAATTCATTTCGCACCTAGAACATCTATTTATGTATCATAGAGGCTACCTGCGAAATTTTTTTTTTATCCGACCTCCCGTTCCGTGTCTCCGTTAAGTAACTTTGTCCATATATATATATATATATATATATATATATATATATATATATTATATTATATATTTTTGCCATACTATTATACTTTGATATATATAAAATTATATATTATATATATATATATATATATATATATATATATATATAATATATAATATATATATATATATCATCATCATCATCATCACCCACCTTCTTTCCCCAAGAGGGGTAAGGTGCGTAACATGCTGCACCGGAAACAGAAAAGTAGTAGAAAAATATGACGTAAGTCGAAAGAAAAGCCAGCCTTTTGTTGAGACTGTTCGCAGTCAGAAAATTCCATGCTAGAGCTTCATAAATATATATATATATATATTTTTTTAAAATATGTGTATAAGTATATATATATATATAATATATATATATATATATATATATATATATATATATATATATATATATATATATATAGTATATATATATATATATATATATATATATATAATATATATATATCAGTTGCGGCTCGTGGTCAAAAATTCATGAGTAGGCAAATGCAAATTATATATATACTAATATATATATTTATATATTATATATATATATATATATATATATATATATATATATATATATATATATATAGTATATATATATATATATATATATTTTATATATATATATATTATATTATATATGTAATATTATATATATATATATATAAATATATATATATATTATAATATATATATATATATATATATATATATATATATATTATATATATACTATATATATATTATATATTATATATAGTATATAATATAATTATATATATATTAATATATATATATATATATATATATATATATATATATATATATATATAATATATATATTTATATATTATATAATTATATATATAATATAATTATATATATATATATATATATTATATATAATATATATATATAATCAGTGGCGGCTAGGTGTTCAAAATCTTGTAGTAGGCAAATCAAAATTAATTTAAATATATAGTATATATACTATGATATATATATATATATATATAATATATTATTATATATATATATATATAATATATATATATTATATATATATGATATATATATGATAGTATATATATATATATATAATATATTATATATATATTAATATATATATTATATAATATATATATATATATATATATATATATAATAATATTATTATATATATATATATATATATATATATATATATATTATATCTATATATATATATATATATATATATATATATTATATATAATATAATATATGAAAATTGATATTTTTGGTACTATTTATTTATAAAGAAGATCAAATTTTTTTTTCCTTTTGAATGGTTTCATATATAAAATCACTCACTGTTTTGCACATATTCTTACATGTTTGGAATTTTAATATGGCCTTCAACACTCAGAAAGAATTTAGCAATTTTTAATGAACCTTAATCGAATACGAATCCAATATCCCCGTATTTATAAAATTAACAGCTCAATTTTATTAAAAACCCACAAAATCAGTAATAAAGTAAATATTTAATAAAAATATGAAAAGCGTATTATTACTCTAACTCCACACAGATACATCTCACTAATAACTAATTAGGTAGCCTAGAAGACTGACTCATCAAGCGAGTTGGCAGCTCTGATTGCAAGAATGAGCAAATGACTTTTTAGGAAATTATAAATTAAATAAGTCGGTATAAGAGATGATCAAGTTAGCATAAAATTAACTAATTAGTTAATTAATATTATTATATTATTATTATTTCTTGCTAATGTAATTTAAATTGGGATTTTAAAAAAAAATGACTGCTACAAGAGTCAGAAGGCAAATACAGAGTTGCCTAGAGCTAAAGAAAACGGAATTATTTTTTTAACTCGGAAATGTAATAGTTCCCGCTGATCATTAATATTAAAAAAGGAAATCGAGTTGAAATTTGAGAGGCCGCTCAACAGGTCGCCTTCGAACGAAATTATATATATATATATATATATATATATATATATATATATAATATATATTGTATAAATAATCTATATATATAAAAATATATATATATATATATAATAATATATATATATATATATATATATATATATATATATATATATATATATATATATATATATATATATATAACATGATATATAAAATTTATATATATATTATATATATGCGACTTTTTTAATATTTTTTTGGTTCACTAAAGGCAAGTAGGCGTTTCCTACTCTCTCTACCCCGAAAAGCAGCCACTGATATATATATATATATATATATATATATATATATATATATATATATATATAAAATATATATTATTTGTATATATTACTATCATAAAATATTCCTTTTTACTGTAATGTAGGACGCTAAATATGAAAATTGATATTTTTGGTACTTACATTTATTTATAAAGATCAATTTCTTCCTTTTTGAATGGTTTCATATATAAATCACTCACTGTTTTGCATCATATTCTTACATGTTTGAATTTTAATATTGGCCTTCAACATTCAGGAAAGAATTTAGCAAATTTTAATGAAACCTAAATCGAATACGAATCCAATATATCCGTATTTAAAACTAACCGCTCAATTTTATTAAAAACACACAAAATAAGAATAAATTATATTTAATGAAAAATATGAAAAAGCGTATTACTACTAACTCCACACAGATACATCTCACTAATAACAGCACCGCTGGCCTAGAAGACTGACTCATCAAGCGAGTCTGGCGATCTGATGCGGAAAATGAGCGATAAATGACCTTTTAGGAAATTAATAAATTCAATAAGTCGGTTATAAGGATGATCATAGTTGATGCATTGAAATTAAACTATAGTATTAATTATTATTTTATATTATTATCTTATTTCTGCAATGTAATTTAAATTGGGACAAAAAAAATGACTGCTACAGACTCGTCAGGCACAATACAGAGTTGCCTAGAGCTAAAGAAAACGGAATTTTTTTTTAACCGCGGAAATGTAATAGTTCCCGCTGATCATTAATATTAAAAAAGGAAATCGAAGTTGAAATTGATGAGGCCGCTACAACAGGTCCGCCTTTCGAACGAAATGGTATATATATATTATGATATATATATAATATATATATATATATATATATATATATATAGTTATAATTATATATATACTACCTATATATATATATATATATTATAGTGGGTTAGTTAGCTAGGGTAATATATATATATAATATATATATATATATAATAATATATATATATATATAATATATATATAGGTGATATATATAGATATATAATATATATTATATATTATAATTTGGGTGGGCTGTGTATGGTAGATGTGTGTGTTTTGTTGGTGAGGCGTGCTGTGGTGTGGAATGACTGGACAGAGGAAGATTGTAGGGCTGGGCGCAGGCTGGGGTTTCTCTATTGACTTTTGCGTAAACGTTCGGGCCTCAAAGCTAATCATGAATCTGTGGAATATCACCTCGCTAACTCTCTACCTAACGTTTTATTACTGTCTGATACCCAGCTAGCCAGGGATTCTTTTCAATAAACTTAATATCTCCCAAACTATAACCTTTTCTTATAATTTCAGACTAAATTGGTGAGGTCTTGTGCCTATATTAAACATTAACACTCTGCCTAACACGTTCTTGAGAATCTGAATCTTCCTAATTTCGATGTATCTTTGTCTGTAGAGATCCTCCGGTGGACTACTACCATTATCTTGTGTTTCTGCTACTGCCCCCCTAATGGAACAGATTTTCACGCCTTTTTTTTGAATATCTTACTAGCTTCTCATGAGGACTTTACTTCTTGCCATCCAAATTTGCTGAATTCATCTATTTAGGTGATTTCACGTTCATCACACTGAGTGGTTGGGCTCCTCTCATACTGATGCAGGAGGAGAGGAGACCAAAACATTCAGTATTCTCAACGATCTGAACAGTTAATTAGAAGAACTACACACATACCAACGTCCGTAACAATTCTTGAAACACGCTGATTATTGTTTCAACCACTACTCCTTCTCATTATAGAATACCACATTTTCCCTCTCGTATCGGGTAACTCTGACCACTATACGTAGCCTATGATGGTTTAAAAAACTCTTTCTCCAGCAAGCTCCACCATGCCCCAAACGTACTTCCCTGGCAGCTAATGCGCGGCTAATTGGGGGGTGTTGCGTCGTTTCTTTGCTAACCTATGCTTGGAGGTGAATCTTGCTTTTTTATCGGAGGACTTCTCTCTGGGTCACCGCTTGAAAAGGTAGGCCGTAATCGTTTAGGGATGAGCTGTGATCCTATCTCAACTAAATCTTGTCTGCTCCACAAAAAATGCCATGGTTCGATGTATTGGGAATTTTCTCGCTCCATTCAGGAGAGATACATTGCGTATCGGGCATGGAAAAACTCTCGTTCTCCTATCACTCTTACTTTTAATTTCCATTCTGCTCGGAATCGTTGCAGCTATTATTCGACAGGCTAAAGCGCGCTTTCACTCAAAAGAGAATGCCGCGAACTGCTTGGCCTCTCCTTACTATAAATTTTGGCTCCTCGCCAAACATCTCTAATAACTTTTTGTAAATCTGCCTCCCCACTATCGCGCTCTGACGGTTCCGTAGCTAACTCTCCTACTGAAAAGGCTAATACTCTTCGCCTTCCTGTTTTTTCATCTTAATTCTACCCTGGGACATTCGATCCCTCTCCTGCTTCTCCTCTCTCAGGTTTTCCTTATGCCTCTTCCATTACCATACTGTGATGGATCTGAGATCTATGAGTGTCAGGAAAGGCTAGTGCCCGGATGGCATTCCTCCCCGTGTTCTGAGGAGCTGTGCTTCCGAGGTCTCCCTGTCGTCTAGTCATGTGACGTCTACTCTCTATGCCGTAATACTTGTACATTTCCTCAGTGCTGGAAGCGCGCGTCAACCCAACCAATCCCTAAAAAGGGCAGCGTTCTTGATCCTTCTTAACTATTCGTCCTATAGCTCCACTTGTATTTCTATCTAAGAATCTTTGAAACTTCTTAACTCTTATTTTCCTGGACACGGAGTCTCACCTCTTCAGATCATCAGAGTGCTTCGACGCTCGAGGATCAACTGCCGTTGAACATACTATCCTACTTACTGATGTTGATGGTCTTCTGCCCTTAGGACTATGGGGAGGGTGGGGGCACTCGATATATCAAAGGCTTTTAATCGAGTATGGCATGCGTCGCTACTCTCTCAAGCTTCCTTTCCTTTGGGTGTCCTCCTTCTCTTTGCTTACTCTTTGTCAAGTTTCTCTCTTGTCGCTCATATCAGCACTCGTTGATGGAGCGACTTCTTCCTCCTTCCCTGTTAATTGTGTTGTTCCTCAAGGTTCTGTTTTATCTCCAACTTTATTCTTACTTGTTCATCAACGATCTCCTCAGCTGTACTTTTAACTCTTGTTCACTCTTATGCCAATGGACTCAACTCTCCATTCTTCCACTGCAGTTCAAATCTGCTCCCTCTTTGCATCTAGAGGTTGCCTCTCGTCTTCAGCTTTATGATTCTGTTATTGAATCTTGATATGATTTCCGAATTGGGTGGTCACAACTTTGTGAAATTCAACTCTTTGAAAACTCTAACTACTTTACATCTCGCCTCTCAAAAAACACCTCCTAACTTTTCCATCTTTTTCGACGTTCTAACGCTTCACCTGTGACAACAAAACATTCTTGGTCTGAACTAACAAAAAATTACTTGGAAACTCATATCACAACGGTGCTAAGGTGCCTCAAAAAACTGGGAGTTCTTGTTCAGGATTGCGGAGAATTTTTTCTTCTGACAGCTACTTCCAGTGTAGTTATGTAAGCTCTTATCCCTGCGTGGAGTACTGTTCTCACATCTGGGGGGGCTCCGGCTCCACCCTGTCATTGGACAGGAGCTCTGTTCAAAGCTAAGGAGACTAAGTAAATTGTCCTCCTACTTCTCTAATCTCTTGTACCTCTGTGTTGAGCGTGGCGTTGGCGCTCTATCTCTTTTTCTATAGGTATTTACACGGTAGATGTCAGAGGTTTATCATTTGTATTCCACTACCGTTGAATTGCCCTAGGTTTACAAGGGGTGCCATGCTCTCGCATGCATTTTGCGTGAGCATTGAAAATCCCAGACTCTCGTTCGTTTGTTTGCTGCCTCCTTTCTCAGCCACTTCTGTTCTGTGAAACTCTCCTAGTCATAATCTGTTTCTCCTGCTATACCCAAACTTTTTCTTTTTAAAACCAACGTCTGCGCTCAACTAAGAGATTGCGTTAGCTGGCTTGTGCTCTTTCAGTGTTTTTTTTCCCTCCTCCTGAAAAGTACCTTGCCCTTGACGGTTCGTAACCTGTTAGAAACAACAATTATATAATATATATATTATAAATATATATATATATATATATATAGTGATAATAGTATATATATATATATAGTATATATATATATATATATTATATATATATATATGCTGACTTTTTAATATTTTTGGGTTCACTAAAGGCAAGTAAAGTAGGCGTTGCCTACTCTGCCTACCCCGAAAAGCCGCCTACGAGGTATATATATATACATATAAAAAAAAATCTTTCTAAAACAAATAATATATATGTATATTTAAGAAAATGTACTGTACATAAACATATTTAAATATATATATATATTTATATATATATATATATATTGACCCCGCAGGGGGAGGTACTGATTCTTATTATGGTGTTGTGTTCTTGGTATACAACCTGGAGCATGACATGGTGATAAGAACCAATACTTGGGGTTTTGTGCATCCCTCCGGCCCCTGCATTAGTATGTGCATTTGTTGTGCATTGTGCATTAGCATTTGTCACATACGTAATCTTTCAGCCTTCATCCTTTCCCTTCATTTTTCATATTCATTTTCTGTTTTCTGTTTTTGTTTTTTTCATTCCACTTCACTACAATTTCATCTATTTTTTTTTCCAGAGAGGTAGAAGAATCCTAATGACACAATTCCTTATGGGAGAGCACCTGGCCATCTGTGCTGAAGGGGTGTGAAACCGCATCACCCGTTCGTGATTCGGTGCACACGACCTAGCATCAGGTTTAGATCTTTTCCCTAACCCCTCCGGAGCATTTATAATAAGCGCGGTTCTCCGGGCACAAGCCTCATAGGGTTCGACACCCATGAAGAGGGACCCCTTTGATTTAATATACCATGAAAACCCTACTTTGCCTCGAATCCTAATGGATACAACGATTACTGACCTTGCACCCATTAATGGACTAACTCTTTTGAATTTCACTTCGAATATTAATCCCGCGATTCCCTCCACTTTACCTGGAAAGCCTCTATCTATTCCCCAGGCGACAGTCGCCTGACGCACGCCCTCGACATCCCAGGTGCCAAAACGATCGGGGCAACCCAGAAAGGTGCCTCCTGTCTTAGTTGCTCTCAATTGTTTACTCTATATGCTGCTCCCCCTCAGGGACTGCCAACAGACACAACCTTCCTGATGTATTACTTATGGCGATCCACCACTTCCAAAGCTCTTACTGAGCAAAGAACCATCATTCTAAGTGATGCACTTGAAAAAGCTTTTGGAGTTGAAGACCAGCCCCCAGGAGCACGTTAATGAGGAATGGGTCTCTCCTCGGTTCAAGCTCTTACCGAAATCAAAAGTTCTACCTTTGTCATCCTTAACTTTTCTCGGAAACATCAGATCTGTTTCCACTCCTGATGAAATAAGAGACACATACAAAGGCACTATCTACTCATTAGAACAGAAAAGACGAAGACATTGCTGGTCATTCAAGAAGATCTACAGTCGAGAAAAGATTGTTTTACTAAAGCTTACAGATTTCCCCCACGTCGGACCGCCTGACACGCCCAAACTCTTTCTTACTACTGACCTTTAACACCCCTTTTCCACCTACTAAGATGAAAATTGGGTTTACAAGCTACAGTGTTCGTACGTTTATTCCCCGACCCAGACGTTTCTTTAAATGCCAGTGGATTGGTCATCCCCGAAAATACTATAGGGCGACCGCGATGGATATGATGTGAGTCGTGGAGAAGAATGTTTCTATTCCTGTGAAAACACCACGCACTCCGCCAAAAAAAACTGTGAAAGAACCCCACAGTGCCTCTTTCCTTAAATGCCCGTTTTACCTGCTTGAACAGGAGGTTTTGGAATTATTCATCATACAGAGATTGAACATAAAAGATGCCATACACCAACTCAAAGATAAATATCCTACAAGATCAAGGCAATCCTATGCTACAATTGCAGCAACCCTCCCCCCCTTCCGTTTCCGCGTGTCAATCCACTGACACAACTCCATTCCTGTAGAACTCTTCCCCCAAATCCCAGCGAGATTCAAGCAGTTACTGTAACCTGCTCGCCTGCACTGCCTATATTGCCTACCATTCAAATAGTAAAAAACGGCCTTCAATCCAATCCCCCGCCTAAAATGTCGTCAACAGCTCTACCCCGAGTGCTAGCTTTCAGCTGACCAGCAATGAAACAAAGTCTGTTTATCTTCAGTTAGACATTTCTCTTTGTGCCGTTAACATGGAATCTCTCCCTAAACCCAAACTTTATATCTGAAACTTTCACTCTTGTCATTACTCATTCTAATAATGACGTGGCTTTAATAATACGACATAAACATAACGGTGATCGCTTCATTACTTGAGCTTCTAATTGCAATGCCAATAATAAGGCATCGTTCATGTACGTAGAAGACTTCAATCATGTTCTTGATGCTTTGGATACTTTTCAAGAAAGCAATGTATGTGTCATCAGTTGTAACGAATCAATGGATAATATCTACCAAACCTAGCGAAGAAGGGAATTCTAATTGACTAACTCTGGTATTCATGTTGCATAGCAACATAAAAGCTGTAGATATACGTCACTGGTGGAGATAATCTATTGAAGGAATATTCAGACCTACGGGTATGGGTTTCACCATTCAGCACCACGTTAATCTTACAGCTTTAACTAAAATGAAAGAGGAGTTATTAGCACATCTAGCTGAAATTGATAAATTTGATAACTTAATAATGTAGTCCATGGTTTAGTCTATATTATTTGCGAAAACGTCTGCCGTCTATATTATAATAGTGTGCATACTCATGTTTTAGCTACAGTTGACATTGAGAAATTTATTGATCTCTGGAGAAAAGAAATGACAACTATTGAGTCAGGGTACAGTGAAGAATGAGCAAAGATGGCAGACGACATTTATACTTACATTACATAAGAACGACTCAAAAGTTTGGAAAACTATACCGAATGTCATTAGATTATTTTAAATCTTATGATGGATATGTAACCTTTTCAGTTATATAGTATATTATATATATATATATATATTAAAATTATATAAATATATAAAGTTGTATATATATATATTATATTATATATATATATATATATATTAATATATATATAT
>JABUQX010053258.1:30000-43298 GCA_015478945.1 Trachelipus rathkii
TATAATTATTATATTATTATTATTATTATTATTATTATTATTATTATTATTATTATTATTATTATTATTATTATTAGTATTATTTTTTACTATACATTATTCATATTTTTAATCTATTATTAATACTTTTTATTATTATTATTATATCATTATAAAATAATAATAATAATAATAATAATAATAATAATAATAATAATAATAATAATAATAATAATAATAATAATAATAATAATAATAATAATAATAATAATAATAATAATAATAATAATAATAATAATAATAATGTTCAACAAAATTCAACCTCCTAAGACCTAAATGCTACAAAGAAGTAAATTGTCATGCCCTATGGTATTTTTGTGCGTAGATCATGAATGACATTCACTTATCACGAAAGACATTCATTTATCAAGAAAGACATTCATTTATCACGAAATGGCTTCATTTTAAATAAAATGCTAAACTACATTTATGGTAGAGACTGAATTGGTTGTTAAATCTTGTTTTCTGAATAGCGTAGATTAGTTTTAGAAATATTACAGCGATTGAACATAAGTAATAAAAAAATTAAACAATATTTCTTTTTTAATTCCAGGTAAAACTGAGAAGTGTCTGCCACGTATGGTCTATTCCGTTCTTCGCTCTGAAATCCGCCCATTAACATCGCCCCTCCGAAATAGCAATAACAAAATCACCTTCGGGAATGTTACTTTCTAATTTAGAAGATTATGCAGAAGAACATGGAGAGTATAACCTCTGTGAACCCTCAGAAGAAGCTTCCTCTCCAAAGTTCATGACTCAAGCTAAGCTTACTGATTTAGTTTGAGAATTAGGTTTGACAAACAACTGAGTGAGTTTTTAGCCTCCCGACATAAGGAAAACAATTTATGAGCTGCAGATTGTTTTGCATATGTAAGTTTCGATGTCGCCCCCCCCCCCCCTCCCCCCCCTTCCCATTTCCCGACGGTTACAAGGATAATTGTTATATTTAAAAAATTTGTGCTTTTTTGTAATGGGACAATCCAGGGCTTTTTGAAGAACTGGATTTGCATTATGACCCTTGTTAGTTGAAAATTTTCTTCGATGCGCTGATTTTTGGCACAAAAACTGCTTCTTTTTACACATCGAGAATTATCTTCCATCAATTCTATTTGCACTCCTCTTGTTTTAAAGAAAACTTGAAAATTTAACTTTTATTCTGCAACTTAATTAAGCTATAATGAGCACCAATGCGTTTAATATCGCGAATTAAGTAGTAGCATACTAAATGGTCTCCAGATGGCATATGCTAAGATTATGTATTTTTAAACCAAGTAGGACATAACACACTCTCTTTAATGCACCATATAACGAGTCATAGTTTAGCTCACATAGGCCATCATTCGTGAACCACTAGCTTAATTCAAGAACAAATTAATTTTGCCACCTCTTTACAAAGTTAAAACTCGTAAAACATCTTGTTAAAGTCTTGAAGTATGATCAACCATTTTTCCCCATATCTCAAAGGCAAATTTACAAAGTTTAATGAAAGGAAAGGATTGGATCATTTTCGGGCCCCAAGTTCGTCAAATAATAGTAGACAATGAAATTGAGACAATAATGAACGAGTTCGAAATGGAGACCTTGTAAAAGTTTCAAGGGCGTGTTTGTAATTGAGTTTCTCGGAAAGCACAGGGTTGACAACTCCAAAAAACTCATTGTAGAAAAAAAAAGTTAATTCGTAAATGAAATTAGGTTGCAATATGTCACTAAAAAGTACATTTCCTTTCATTCGCATCTATTCTTTCACGAAAATGCAGGCCAGCAGCAGCCACTGATGAACATGGTAAAAGGCTTCATCAAGATACCTCTAAGTATTGAAAACAAAACAACGGTAAACTAACCTAACCTAACCTAACCTAACCTAACCTGAATCTTCTGAACCTTCTATAGAGATAGACCACGTCCCACACATTAAAGAAAGCATAAGTAATCTTAAAAACAGGTGTGAAATTTAGCAAACCAAGTATAATTTTGCCTCTTTCACCAAATTTTCCTAAAAATGAAAAAAAAATTGTGAAGTTCAGCTATCCTTTTAGACCAAAAAAAAAAAAAAATGCATTATATTAACATTTTATAACATTCATCTCAAATAAATAACTTAACAAGCTTATTCATTCCTTTACCGATTTATCCGGTTAAGTTGTTTTTTAATATTCTTTATAACAACGGAAGTTAGTGCTAACGTTACAGGTATATATATATATAATATATATATATATATATATATATATATATAGTATTAATAGATATATTATAGTATATATATATATATATAGTATATATATAATATATATATATATATATATATATATATATATATATTAGATATATATTAATATATATATATATATATATATATAATATATACTAATATAAAATTATTATTATTATTATTATTATTATTATTATTATTATTTATATTTATATTTATTATTATTATTATTTAATATTATGTATTATTATTATATTATTATTATTATTATTATTATTATTATATTATTATTATTATTATTATTATTATTATTATTATTATTATTATTATTATTATTATTATTATTATTATTATTATTATTATTATTATTATTATTATTAATATTATTAATGATTAAAAGATTTGAAAAGTAAGCTGGTCAGAAACTAATTTCTTCAGCTGTACTTTAACCTTACAAATTTAAATACCAAGGGCCATAAAGGGTAACTATGTATTTATTATTATTATTTATTATTATTACAACTCCTGATATAAAAAGAGAAACAGAACAATTACTTTACATTTAAAAAAAACGTAAAAGAAAAAATTAAGTTTAACACTTATCCAAAAAAAACATGCTGGAACAAAACAGATTCCATGCAGAAGACAATGAAACACACAATGAAACTAAGAGAACAAAAAAGGAAAAAAACAATTATTATTATTATTATTATTATTATTATTATTTTATTATTATTATTATTATTATTATTATTATATTATTATTATTATTATTATTATTATTATTATTTCGTTCTTCTTCTCTTCTTCTTCTTCTTCTTCTTCTTTCTTCTTCTTCTTTCTTCTTTCTTCTTCTTCTTCTTCTTCTTCTTTTTTCTTTTTCTTTTCTTTTTTTTTTCTTTTTCTTTATTCTTTCTTCTTTTTCTTCTTCTTCTTTTCTTTTTCTTTTTCTTTTCTTTTCTTCTTATTCTTCTTCTTCTTCTTCTTCTTCTTCTTCTTCTTCTTCTTCTTCTTCTTCTTCTTCTTCTTCTTCTTCTTCTTCTTCTTCATTAATTATTTATTATTATTATTTATTATATAGTATTACTAGTTATTATATTATTTATCATGATTAATTAGTATTATTATTATCTATTATTATTATTATTATTATTTTAAAATTATTATTAGTTTTAATTATTATTTTCCATATTATTATTATTATTATTTATTATATTATTATATTATTATTATTTATTATTATTATTATTATTTATTATTATTATTATATTATTATATTATTATTATAATTATCTACAAACTTAATAGTATTATTACTATTACATAACTTATTCTTAGTAATGTATTATTATTATTATTATTATTATTATTTTTATTATTATAATTATTTATTATTATTATTAATAATTTATTATTATTATTATTATTATTAGTTTCTTATTATTATTAAGTTAAATGATTTTTATTATTAATTATTATTATTATTATTATTTTATTATAATATTATTATTATTATTAATTATTACTATTATTATTATTATTATTTATTATTATTATTATTATTATTATTATTATTATTATTATTATTATTATTATTATTATTATTATTATTATTATTATTTTTTTTATTAATTAATAATTATTATTATTATTATTATTATTATTATTATTATTATTATTATTATTATTATTATTATTATTATTATTATTATTATTATTTTTATTATTATTTATTTTTGTTTATTATTATTATTATTATTATTATTAGTTATTATTATTATTATTTTCGAGAAAAGATTGAGACATGTGTTGCAGTAGTTGGCCTATTTCAGATACTAGTTAAATTATTTTCTGTTTTATAAAATTTATTGATTATTGAATTTGTAAAATATGGACCATATAATATAAAACTGTATGTGATCTTTGTTATTAAATTAATTAAATTGTAACTTCTCTATTTTGAATAAATTTACCCGAAACATATATATTATATTATTTATAATTATTATTATTATTATTATTATTATTATTATTATTATTATTATTATTATTATTATTATTATTATTATTATTATTATTATTATTATTATTAATGATTATTTTGCATTATTTATTATTATTATTATTATTATTATTATTATTATTATTATTATTATTATTATTATTATTATTATTATTTATTATTTATTATTATATTATTATTATTATATATATTATATATATTTATTATTATTATTATTATTATTAACTTATTATCATTATATTATTATTATATATTTATTATTATTATATTATTATTATTATATTATTATTATTATTTATTATATTAATTATATATTATTCTTATTATTTATATTATTATTTATTATTATTATTATTATTATATTTTATTATTATTATTATTATTTATTATTATTTATTAATATTTTTTGTCCTCATTTCTTTTCAGCGTTTCTCAATTATTATCATATTATTATTATTATTATTATATTTATTATTATTTTATTATTATATTATTTTTATTATTATTATTATTATTATTATATTATTATTATTATTATTATTATATTATTATTATTATTATTATTATTATTATTATTATTATTATTATTATTATTATTATTTTTTCATGTTATTTATTATTAATTATTATTATTATTATTATTATTATTATTATTATTTATTATTATTATTATTATATTATTATTATTATTAGGTCAGTTAGTAGTAGTAGTAGTAGTATAGTAGTAGAGTATAGTAGTAGTGGTGGTTGGATGGTAGTTAGTCAGTAGTAGAAGAAAGTAGTAGCGTAGTAGTAGGAGTAGTAAAGGTATTGATATGATATTATTATTATTATTATTATTATTATTATTTTTATTATTATTATTATTATTATTATTTATTATTTATTATTATTATTATTATTATTATTATTATTATTATTATTATTATTATTAAATGGAAGACTAAAACGAAAACTATTTTATTATTTACAAAAGTTTTTTTCTATTATTTATAAAAGAAAAATAAATATTTAAATATTTTATAATGTTAAAAATTAATAAAAACAAATCGTCATTTATTAAATAATAATAATAAAAAATTAATAATAATAATAATAAGAATATAATAATAATAATAATAATAATACATAATAATAATAATAATAATAATAATAATAATAATAATAATAATAATAATAATAATAATAATAGTTTTGAATTATTATTATTATTTATTTATTATTATTATTATTATTATTATTATGTATTATTATTATTATTAATTATTTATTATTATTATTATTATTATTATTATTATTTTATTATTATTATTATTATTATTATTATGTATATTATTTATTATTATTATATTATGTATTATTATTATTATATTATTTATTATTCATTATTATTATTATTATTATTAGCTATGTACATTGACAACGTATTTCATTATATATATATTATATATTATTAATATATTAATAATATATAGATATATATTATATATATATATATAAGTATATATATATATATATATAATATTATATATATAGTGTGTGTGTAAAAATAGGATATATATAAGTATATATATATATATATATAATATATATAAGTATATATATATAATATATCATATATCTATTTCGCTCATAGATACAAATGTAATATATACATAAAATTAGAAGACCAAGAAATTATTTAATATTTATATTGTAAAGTATATATATATATATATATATATATGTTTTCTTATTATTATTAGTATTACATTATTATTATATTATATTATTCATTATTTTATTATTATTATTATTATTATTATATTATTTTATTATTATATATTAATTATTATTTTTATTATTTTTATTATTATTATTATTAAAAGTGTTTTTGTAGCTGGAATTTTCTATTATTATATTTTACGTTGTTCACTACTCTCAGAGGTCTCTGTGGTTCCTTAGTTACATGGGTGCTCGTTAAAAAAGAGTCCGTGCGGTGCAGAAAATTCTCTCGGTTCCGGTTCCTTCATTGCGGTGTTTAATCAACCCTACATTTCAAAAATTCTCTCAATGTATTGTTGGGACGTGTGCAAAAATTAATACTGACAAAATTTTCAATACAGAAAAGACATGTTATTCATAAGAAAGTTGCTTCACCAAATCATTTTTCCAAATAAAAATAATTAATAAAATTTAATCCATTCCTCGAAATCCAGAAAAAATATTTGAAATTAAAATTAAATTAAAAAAGAAATTGGGTTCAGGTCTTGACATACATACAAAACTAATAAAAAAAAAAAAGAGTGTATCACATATTGTTATGGTTTTAAATTATCCTAAAATCTCGAAAGTTGAAACCATACCTCAGAGGAAAAACTCTGGCCACAAAGGTACTTAAAGCCATTTTCGTTTTATTAAGATTGACTTGCAAGTGTTAGATTATCTAAATATTGTCAGATTGAAAATGAAAATTTGTCTAAACTTGTAAGAAATATTCTTTTAAGCGAGAGAACGATACTGGCTTCGTTAAGATCAATCTTTGTAGTACTAGAGAAACATTGTTTGGGTCTTCTTAATTATGTAGGAAAGAATGCAGCCGAAGTCAAAGTTTTTTGACAATTTACGTTTTCGAACAAAAATTATGCAACAGCGCGTAGAGACAAAAGTTTGAAATTTTTGTTTTACATTTTTATTGTTATATATATATATATATATATAATATATATATATATATATATATATATATATATATATATATATATATATATATATATATTATATATAGATAGGTTAATATAAGTTTAGTTACGTTAGGTTACATAGATTTAAATAAATAATTAGGACTTCTTTTTTTTTAATATTTTTATAGGTGTAAAGCTCTTTTATTAAAATAAAGTTTTATTTTTACATTTATCAAATAAAAATGTGTTCGGATCCATGCAATCGATATGGATAAAACTCATTCACACATAATTAAGAAGATCCCACTGTTTGTAGTACTAGGGAAATTTTAAATAATTCCAATGGGGAAACAAGGTCTCCTTGAGAAGGGCCCAGCCCGTGAGTGGTGGCGATCTGTAAAAAAAAAAAAAAAAAAAAAAATAAATAAATAAATAAAGCATAAAAAATATATTACAGATTGCCATGTAACATAGTTATGGATATAACATAATTTTTAATTTCTTCATAAATACTGTAAATGTAATTTTATATATGGAAGCCTGTAATCCAAACAGCAAACTGTATCTATATTACCGCTAACATAAAGTATGAACTGCAACTGTAATTTTATAAATGGAAACCGGTAATCCAAATAGCAAACTGTATCTATATTATCCCCAAGATAAAGTATGAGCTGCAACTGTAATTTTATAATTGAAAACTGGTAATCCAAACTGCAATCTGTATCTATATTACCCTAACATAAAGTATGAGCTGCAACAGTAATTTTATAATTGAAAACTGGTAATCCAAACAGCAAACTGTATCTATATTACCCCCAACATAAAGTATGAACTGCAACCCGTAATTTTATAACTGGAATCCGGTAATCCAAACAGCAAACTGTATCTATATTACCCCAAACATAACGCTAGAACTATAACTGTAATTTTACAAATGGAATCCTGTATCTCTAACCATGCATGATATTACTAGCAAAAATAAGAAATCAACCTCATTATATATATTAAGAAAATGAATATATTATATATAAAAAATGTGTTATAGTCAGCAGATTTACATATATAGAAAGACGCCTCAAAGCAACAGAGGTAGACAGTAACACAGACGAGCGGAGATTGACAGATACTGTCAGACAGACGAAGAGATTGACAGATACAGTTACACAGACAAACGGTCAAAAGCTTTTAGATTTATTAGGAAACAATGAGACTTATTTTTGCTGACGGAAGTTTAGACTTGACTATTTGGCAGATATTGTCTATTTTAATCTCACTTCATTTATCATATATATATATATATATATATATATATAAGTATATATATATATATATATATAGTATATATATATATATATATATATATATATATATATTATATAATATATATATATATATATAATAAATATTATATATATTATGATATATATATAATATATATATATATATAATATTACATTATTTGATTGGTTATTTCAAGTTCTTAGTAATAAATCAAGCATGTTATGACTCGTATAACAAACTACATTATGTCACGCTTGCTTACTGGTGAATTGTCAATGCCATCAATTGTACCTTAGCTATGGTTTTTGCTTTTGGTAGTGGGTTGTTGTATATATTGTGTAAGATATTGACAAAGCTTTGGGTGAGGTGTGGTTTTGCATGTTGCAATGGCATTCTGTTTGGTGATTATCAACTTTGATTTGTCTGGAACAGTCTCGATAGACCCATGCCACTTCTTACTGTCTCTATTTTCCTAAATTTCAAGTTTGATGCGTTCTCCATTCAAAAGTATACTATATATTACAGGGTATAGCTAGTAGTAATTCTGCGGAGCTCATAAATTTTTTCCTGCTCCGGCTCCGTAGCCCTGGCCTAGTAAGGAGAATGATGTGGTTAAGTTCTGGCGACGTCTCACGACACTTTAACATTTAGAAATTTGTTTATTGAGACCATCAGCTTGATCCTTACAAAGAAAGCATGAGATAAAAAAATATATAAAGGAATATTTTGAAGAGAGGAAGGTTTGAATTGCATAAATAAACGGAATTGATTTTTTGAGGAATTGATAACAACTGCTTTTCCTCTGTCTTATTTAGTGATATGAAAATTATTAGCGATCAGTGGTTCCAAAATCATCATTTTAGCATTTAGTATTTGACATTTCAAAATGAAAAATGTATATGCGGATCAGTGGCGTAACTAAGAGTCATAGGGCCCCCCCGCCAAAGTGGAAATGGGGCCCCCTTGGACCGTATATAATATATATATAAATATAATATATATTATATTCTATATCATTATATATATATATATATATATATATATATATATAGATATTATATATTATATATATATATAATTATATATTATATCATATAATTGTATAAGGAAATATAGAATAAGAATGATTAACTTACCAAAATTCGTGAATATCTGTTCTCGGCTTGTCAAAAATATTCGAAAGGATGAATGCTTTATAGTTTACCAAAACGTCTTTGGCTCATTGCCATGAATTTATTAACCACTTCTTTCAGATCAAGAGTACGACATGTTTCATTTCAATGCTTAATAAAGCCAATGAACTTAGCCTTGTTTGTGTCATATTGTTCCTTAAAAAAAGTTTTTATTAACTTGAGCTTTGAAAACGACCTTTCAGCTGTTGCAGATTTTACTGTTAACGTCAAATACACCTGACCTGTTGTACACAAGTCTGGTAAGCTACTTGCTAAGCAGCTGTTTTCTACGAATAAAAAGTTTGCTAAATCTTTAACAGTTACCATATTTTTCATTTTCATTTCTTAGTTATTAATGCGTTGAAGTGTGATTAATTGTTTATAAACCGAAAGATAAATCTAAATCGTATTTTTTTTACCAATTTTGTAGCCTTTTCTTGCAACTTTTCATTTCGTAGCTCTGCTATTGCTGCAGGAGCAAGAAATGAAAATAACTCATTAACATTGATTCATGCTAATGAAACGAGTAGTTATCTGTTCCCTCTTAATCAATCAAGGAAATTTTATTTCTACTCTGAAAACGGAATCCTTTCAATGGGCTCTTCAATTTCGGAAATAACCAGCTCATCAAAAAACGTTTTAATCTTTATTTGACGTCTGGAAGTAATTTTTGCTCTTCAATGTTCCAATGATGTGCTAACTCCGTAGCTTCTCTCACTAGTCACTACATCCTCAAATTTGTGTCCTAGCTCACATAAGCTTGATTTTCCTTGTCCCAATAGGTGAGTTATGTTCTGAAGATCTGTATGTTTGGACTTTGCAATATTTTTGAGATAACATTGATGCTTCTCAATACAGACAGAGACATAAACCAAAAATTTTCTGCACCAAGGACTCTCTTTCTTTCACTTGAACTTCTTATTCATAAATCACCACTTGACGATAAAACTGTTAAATACTTTTGAAATTTTGGTTTTTTATTGCTAGTAAGGAAATCATTACCCTTGGATGACCACCTTAGGTTGGACACAATTTTTTAGTGTTTTTTTGATGCATTCGTTATTTGTTGAACACTGTTAATTCCTTGCCACCGAGCTATACTAGAACTGAAATACACACAGACTTTTTCCAGTCTTCTTCATAAAAAATTTGAAGAAGCCATTATATCTTTTACGAATCACTTTAAGAACTAATTTTAAATTATTGAAGCTGCTACAATGGAATGTATTCTGCGTTTGGAACAATTTTCTTTATACGAGCCTGAAGTCCTGAATATTTCCCTCGCATATTTGCTGCTCCATCATAGCCTTGACCTCTGCATTTTTTTAATTTAATGTTTTTGTTATCAAATACCTTAATTATTTGTTTTTCAAAGTTTTCGGCACTGCTCTATGTTATAAAAAACCACAAATTTTTCTTCAATTATAAAATTTCCTATATTTGGTTGGCTTAAGTCTATTTTGACATACCTGATCACTACACTTAATTGATCTTGCTTTGAAATATCAGTGGTAGTATCTACAATAAGAGAAAAAAGGCTGTTTTCTGATATCCCAAATAATTTTCTCGAGCACACTATCACTTAATAGAGATATTATTTCATTTTGAATCTTTGGACTAAGGTATTTAATTTTGTTTTCGTTTGATAAATGTGCTTTAAGTAACGGATCATATCGGGATAGCATGTCAATAATATTCAAAAAGTTGCCACTATGCTCCCCTCTCTCTTTTACACTCTCACTGTGACCTCGGAAAGGAAGCTGACACAGTGCTAATGTCCTGGTTACATTCAAATAATCACGAATTAAATATTGCTTTCCATTATCAGCGATTTCATTCATCAAAAGATGGGTAAGGTTTGATTTTTTCCATGCATTGTAAATAAGCACACTCGTAATGAGACCGTACTTGCTTCATTGAACCTTTTAATTTTTCTTAGTTTTATACTGAGGCCTGCCAATTTATTCATTCGTTCATTCATGCCAAGGCATTAAGTGTCGAGATTCTGCAAATATCACTGCGGAATCATTTGGCTTCATCACCAAAACAACCAGCATGGCATCGCTATTAAACTCGCTGAGGGTAGAACAATACCATAGGCAAAATTGTTCTTATTGTTTGCCCTACTCTTAGTATACTATAATAATATTTCCTGCTCGAAAGATCTGTCTGCTTTACACTGTACTTTTGGAAATGGTCCGATATTCGTTTGCCATGATTTTCTCTAAAAGTATTTCTGCTTCTGTGCCATTGGTCTAATTTTTCTGATATTGCTCGTATCGTGTTACGAAGCACATACAATTTCACTTTCATCAGCAGAAAATCCTACTTTTTCTGGCTCGACTGTAGGCTTTTCTAATAGGTTAATACATTTATCACTGCTACTGTTAGATGCAACAATATGAATAATAGAATCGTCATATTCACTTAAATCACTCTCTTTCTCTTTATCAAGCCAATCACTTTCTCAATCATTTCGCTCTTTTTAAACAAAGAATCAATTTTAATAAGTTTTTTAGCCTCTAATTCTCTATTCAATTTTAATTTCCTTTTTTGAATCCACTCAAATAACGAACTCCCTTTGACTGTGACATTTTTGAAAATAGGCAAGATTTTACAGTACAGACCAACACTGTAGTGACTGTGTAATATTACAACTATAATTCTGTTACATTATAAAATGAATACAACGCTGTTTTGCACTAGTAATAGGCAGCCTTATAGGCCTATATTATTTTAATTATATAGTATATATATATATATATATATATATATTATATATATATATATATACTATATACTTATATATATTATATATATTTATATCTTATATATATATATATATATATATATATATATATATATATGTTGTGTAAATTATATATTTTTTCATATTTCATTTATTATTTCGTTTGTTTGCTCTTCGCAATTTTGGGCCCCTTTACCTGCGTGGGCCCCCCGCACCGCGGGGTCTGCGGGGCCGTTAGTTACGGCCCCTGGATTGCGGATTCAGCTTTAGGACTAAAAGCTATCAAAGCAATAGATAGTGATTAAGCAGAACAGAACCCTGTAGCAATACCCCCCATTAACTGCGGTCATTCTTAAATCGAGGGTAAATAAAGGCATTACGAAATGATGTCAGAGAGAGAGAGAGAGAGAGAGAGAGAGGAGAGAGACGAGAGCAGAGAGAGTGACGAGAGAGAGAGAGGAGAGAGAGAGAGAGAGAGAGAGAGAGAGAGATCAGCGAGAGAGAGGAGCTAGAGAGGAAGAGAGAGAGAGAGAAGAGAGGAGAGAATAAATCATCAATCGAATGTTATTTGCGGAAGTTATACTCAAAACCTGAGATAAAATTTGAAGATTAAGTTTGAAAATCTTCCTGTTAGGATATTTCGGAAATCATTTGAAGAACGTGAGAACTGGTTGAGATGGGTTTCCTTCAGGATAAAGAGTTTAGAAGGATCTACTTCATGATGAATGTTTGAAGGAGGTCTCTACTGTGATAGAGTGTTGAGATGGTTCTTCTTTCTGACAGAGGTTTGAGGGAGGTATCCATAAAGGTGTAGGAGAGCGTCTTCCTTCATGAAAAAGGGTTGAGGTGGTCACTTTCATGATAGAGGTTTTAAAGGAGTCTCTTCCAAGATTGACGGTTTGAGAAGGGTCCTCATGATAGCAAGTTCAAAAAGACAGGGGTCCCTTCATGTTAGCGAGTTAAAAAGGGATCCCTTCATGATAGAGGGTTGAGAAAAGTCTTCATGACAGATGGTTGCGATGGGTCTCCTTCTTAATATCAGGTTGAGTCAGATGGGTTTTTTTATGATCAAACGTTTATGACAGATGGTTAAGCGTATTCTTCATGAAAGAGATTTTATTCATGATAGACGTTGCGGTACAACCTTTCTTCTTTT
>JABUQX010053259.1:0-29480 GCA_015478945.1 Trachelipus rathkii
AATTTAATACTATGATCTAGAAATATTGATCACAATTTATTAACATCGACATATAATAATATAATCGAATAATATTCACAAGAACTTTTATGAATTGCAAAATTTCTGAAATGGGTACTTTAAAGAATCCGATTCTAAATAAAGGAGGCAAAAAGATAACCAGCACATTAATTTAATTAATAAAATTAGTCGACTGCCTACTGATCAGGAATGTCTAAATTGAACAACATATTTTCCGAAAAAGAGGTGACGTAATAGCCAATATTGCCGATGTGGTAATACTTAATACTCTCGGCACAAGGAGACATTGAAATCTTCTTCTTGTCTTAGGCAGAGATCTTACAGTAGCGATCTATTAAAAGTACAAGGGAGGACATAATCAATAATAATCTAACGTCTATGCTAGACGGGATAGTCAAAAGTCTACTTAGACGGACGTGGCGTCGATCGTACCAAGTCTCAGGCAAGCGCAAGCATACAATCAAAGAGAAATTCAAATGCAAGCCTAGATATCTTAGACATCAGATTAGATACTTCGTATATGAAGATTTGCACAGGATCTGGTGACCATTGAGGGATGACTCACTATGTACTATTGTGATCGATAGAATATATTTATGGGAGGTGGAGGGTGGTAAGATGAGGTCGATATATATATTAATTATGATCTGCAAACATATAATTTATGACTGAATTTATCAGTACATATCTAAGGCGTCAATAGTAAATTATCCAGTGACCGAGAGTGGCGCGTATGTAAATACACTGAGCTATTTATAATATATACTATATTCAACCGTAGATAATTATACACTGATATGTAATGTATAATACAATATTGGGTAACTATTTATATATTATATTTATATATATGTTATATATTAGTATTTATATATATATATATATAATATATATAATAAATTATATGTCTGTCTGACTGTTAACTGTGCATATTACAGATGATGATATTAAATTGAAGAGGGCGAGGGAGAAATTTGGTTTTGATTTAAGAGTGACCCTTGTATAATGAAGGACGCCCCTGTCTTGTTATTTACTAGTATCTTTCTATAAAGGGAACGGTGCTTTTCTCTTCCTGCTTTTCATGAAGCCACTTTTCTGCACGTACCATTTTAATGAGCATATATTATATAATATCTTATAGTATAATATATATAAATATTATTTATTATATATATATATATATATATATAATTATGATATTATATAATTATATATATATATATATATATATATATATATATATAATATATTATTATATATATATATATATATAATATATATAATATATATATATATAATAACTATATATAAAATCGAACACTAAGACCTTTAAAAAAATTATCAATGCGAATCCATATTTTCTTACTATCGATTCGAAAAAGGAATGTGGAGTTTAAGTGGGCAGAAAATGGACGATGGGAGTTCAGTCGTTGTAGAGATGTTTAAAAATCGAATAGAATAACTACTCGCATAAAAAACCGAACGTCCGTTATGTCCTACTCTATGCATGACAGAAGAGGGTCAAACGGGGTAGGGGGGGTTCCCTGCAGCTGTTCTCCGCATCCTGACTTAGTCAGCTGTTCCCTACTCTTCCTTCTTTCCTACATATCATATTTTTTTCCCTGACAATAATGCGTCGGGGTAGCCTTTGAAAATAGTGTAAGTTAAATATTAAAAAAAATTTAAATCATTAAATTCTAATTTTTATTCTGAGATTATATATGTTTGTTTTTATTTTTCAAGCATCTAGTAAAAGAAAAAAAAGTTAATTGAACTTGAATTATATATATATAATTATATATACTATATATTATAATATATATTAATATATATATTATAATATTTATATAGATAATATATATATATATAGTTATATATATATAATATATATTATATATTTTATATATATATATTATATATAATATTTATATATATATATATAATATATATATATATATTATATATATATATTATATATATAGTATATATATATATACTATATATAATATTTATATATATAGTATTCCTTCATCTGCGAGCTAATATATTGTAGATATAGGTTATAACTTTTTATATTTTTTTTTCTATGTGGCAGATAAGGATATATTTGTATTAATTATGATCATATCCTAGGCAGTTAGTACAGTGGGAGAGAATGATTATTATATATGTGTCTGTGTTAAGGGAACGTCTTGGGAGGCGGGAAGCCACTAATAGTTTTCGTCAACAGTGCCGCATAGGATGGGGAGGGTCCATAAGTGCTGAAAGAATATTAGAAAATAAACAGACTAGGGGAGGAAGTGGAAAGGGATTGTTATAAGTTAATGTCAGTGTCATAGAATCCCATTACTTAACAAAAACGAATTCGGATCCCAATCTCCTACACCCTCTATATCTCATTTCATTAGATCACAAGCGTAGGAATTATGCTAAACATTATCAGACCAAAGCGAATTTTGAGGTGAAAGTTCCTCGGATGCGGATGTTGTATCTAATTTTGCTTAAAGCAAGTAAATTCAGTGTAATAATTTATGCGGACTGCGGATTTTTGTTGACTAAGGACTTATTTAATAACTCCTATTGTTAAAATTCTTTTTTTTGGTGTTTCTTCTAAAAGATTATGGGGGGTCCGGTAAAGTGGCACATCTTCAATTTGAATTTTGTTTTTTTCTTTTCTTTTTTCTTTCTTCTTCATGGTATATATTGTATGTGGTTATCGGTGGGCGCATATATTCGAACAGACATCCCGCTCATCTATTACCCCAAGCATATTGTTCGATATTATTCACGTTTGATTCTTGGAATACATTACCTAAGTTAGGTCTTACCTTATTTGAATATATAATCCGAATCCCTTATATAATAATAATATATATACAGTATATATATATATATATATATATATTAATATCATTATATATATATAATATATATATATAATATAGTATATGTATATATATAGGTATATATATATAGGTATATATATATATTAGTATACTATATATAAATATAATATATTATTAGTCAATCAGGATTTTCTTATTTTTAACCTTTTCTTAACATAACAAATGAAGTTGTAATGGATTTTGGACGGTTGAATCGAGAAGCATTGATTTGAAAATAACTTGATTAAAGTTTTTTAAGTTTTCATTTTTTCTTTCGCTTTTTTTCTTATCATCGGTGTGAAATGGAAGCTGTGAATATTATATAGGTTTGGTTACTCTTTTTAAGGCTTTTTCCAAGGAATTTCCTAATTTTATGCATTAAACTTGATTTAAAACTTGCATTATTTTATAGATCTATTATTGATATATATATATATATTATATATATATTATCAATATATATATATATTATATAATATATATATATATAGTATTATATATATTATTATATATATATATATATTATATATATATATATCGCTATCAGTGCGACTCCAAGTAACTTTTTTGCCTACTCGTCGCTCTCTCTCTCTCTTCTCTCTCTCTCTCTCTATATATATATATACTATATATTATATATATATATATATATATTATATTATTTATATATATATATATATATATATATATATATATATATATATATCGTATATATTATAGAGCCGCTATTCCTTTTAAAACGTTTTCTTTATCTAACAGCGTTTCTTCAACGGGGGTCACGACCCCCAAGGGGGCCGCGAGCGTATATACGGTGGGTCGCGGTGGGTCACAAAAAATAAAATTTTATAGTCAAATGTTACACAGTTGTTATTTTATAAAAAGTTAATAATTTTAATAAAATAAATTTATATACATAAATGCATCGAAAAGCATCTTTTTTATTAAGGATTTATATATATATATAATATATATATATATATATATATATATATTATACTAATAATTATATATATATATATATATATTATATATATATATATAGTGGATAATTATGGGTCGCGAGGTTTACTTAACATTTATGCGTTTTTGGCTTTTCGGGGGGGTCGCCGAGTTAAAAGGTTTGGAGAAACGCTGATCTATACGTTTTCTATAGTTCGACTCCAATGATTAACTTTAATATTTAAAGTCAGCTCTATAATTCACAGACACCGTCTGCCAATTCGATTTTGGCATGAACTGCTTTGCGCCACTTTTATGGGTTAAAAAGGCGTTATTTTAATAGCGGTTTAATTCTTTACCTTTTTCGTTTTAATTTTGCAAACAATTTTTAATATTTATTATGTAATAATTTTCATTTAATTTGACCAACTTTCGCAAAAAAATAAGGGAATTTTATCGTTAATAGACTGTACCCCCTGTAGCCTAGAAGGATTTAAAAAACACACCAGCACTATACTACTCTAACACATACAACACGCTTTCAGCCACTCACCCAACCTCCAGATACCCATTATTAAATACATTCATACTCAGTTCCCCCATATCCAAAACAACATATTCAAACACGACCACCAGGAAATTTCCGAATCAGAACAAATTTTGGACATCCAAACACATGTAATGCTGTCCCGTCTCTGGCTCTGGGCTACGTCATCCTTCCTTTCAAGAATACAATATAAAATTCATAATACACCTTCTCCGTATGTCAAAGATGGTCCGTCCCTCCGAGACAAACGGACGAACACAAAACATCTCTACTAGATTGCTCTGACTTAAGGAACATTAGACGCACAACTTTTGATACATACTTTCAGATCTCTGGGCCCGGCCTACAGTGGTGGCGAAATATCTCGAGATCGCCCGCTTCTCGTAGGAGGGGAGCGGGGGGCGACAGAATATATATATATATATATATATATATATATTATATATATATATACAAATCCATATGAATATATATATAATATATAAATATAATATATAATATATATATATATTATATATATATATATATATTATTATATATATATAATATATATTATATATATATCATATTATATATTATATATATATATATGCCTATAATATATATATATATTAGCTATATATAATAATATATATATAATATATATATATAATATTATATATATTATATATTATATATATATATTATATATTATTATATATTATATATATATATATATATATATATATATTATATATATATATATATATTTATTTATCCATTTGGGTAATTTGGTAAATAAGTTTTTAATTTCCCTTTAATAATAATAATAAATATTAAATTTAATGTAGTATTTTGTAGGTATTTCCTTGTTATAAATAATTGTAATCTTTGTCGCTTGGCGTAGCGTGAAGAAAATTTTGGGAGGTCGCGGTTTGCAAAGTTTTGTTACCATTTTATTTGCCCCTTGTAAAAGCCATTTTCTTTTTTCCTAGCGAAATATTTTTTGTTTGTTTTATTTAAATATATGATATTTTTTCTTTTCATTTACATTATTTACTGTATGGGGTCATGGAAATTTTAGGAGGTTTTCGGAATCCTCCACGACCCCCGCCCCCTTTTACCCGGCGGTGAATTATTTCCGCGGAGGGTTTTCTGACCCCCCATCCGACCCCTTTACCAACGATGATTTGAAATAATAAAAAAGCTTCATTAGTTTACGATGAAGTTTTCATTGTGAAATGGAAGGAATATATAATATATATATATATTAGTATATATATACTATATATATATATATTATTATATATAATATATATATATATATATATTTAATATATTATAAGATATATATATTATATTATAATATATATATATATATATATATATATATCAGGGACGAAACCTGACGAAAATGTGTTGACGGCATGTGAAAAAGTTATAATATTCTATCCCTAATCCCAATAGTCACTAATCCACTATATATATATATAGTATATTTATATGCCTATATATATATATATATTATTATTTATTATATATATATATATATATATATATATATATATAATATTATATATATATATATATATATTATATATTATATATATATATATATATATATATATATTATATAATTGATTATTGAAATAGCAATAGCTTAACTGCAGCGATTCTTCACTTAAAGATAAACTCTGCCCTCTATTCTGGAAGAAACCAATCAATATTTTTTGCGCAGGCGACAAAGCTTTACAGAAGTGTCCCTACTAGATTGCACACAGCACATCTATACAACACTGCGTCCGTATGAAACAGAGTCAAATTAAAAGCCGTTTTTCGTTTTTGAACTTTTGTACTTACGAAAACGTTAGAATGCTCGAGTTTACGTCGTTTTTTTAAACTCGCGCAAAATCGTGAACAAATGCTCACCAAACTTATAAGGAATTTCCTTAATTCTGTAAGGTTTGCTATTTCCCGTGCTTGCCGAATCTAGCACGTTCTTTACGAAAAAAATGTAAACGAACAAGGTATGACGGCAGCGTGGTAGGCCCGATCTGAAAATATGAATGTTCTTACAATAAAATTAGGATTTAAATCTAATTTCCTTCCAAATCGATAAACTCCATCGCAGTAGTCTTTGCTCAATTATTTGTAATATAAACCATTTATTATTTTTTTATTTCTGTTTATTTCGAAACAAAGTGATCCATCACAACAGCTTAATTCCCCAATTGTTTGTAAACAAAAGTGACATGAGAAAATACGCGTTCCGTTTTATGCACGAAATTCGTGCTAAAATTGGGTAAGCTTTGTCCTTAGCAAATGATTGGAAACGAAAACGGTGTAACTGTAACCTATTTTCGAGTTTTGTATTTTTCCCCTTTTTTTTTTTTTTTCAAATTCCAAAATTTAATTAAAATGTTCGCATTATTTTCTGTATTTATCAATATGTTATTTTTTAAGTAAATTTCTACATTTAATTAAGCCGTTTTCGATTTTGCATTTGTGCTTACGCTCGATAAGAAATGTCTAATCCGTTTTTAGCACGAATTTCGGGAATAATCGAATGTTTGTTTACAAATATTTTTGATGGCAGCTGTTTTGATGGAGCACGTGATTTTGGAATTAACAGAAATAAAAAATATAACAAATGGTTTTTATTACAAATAATTGATCAACTATTGTGATGGAGTTTAACGATTTGGAAGAATTAGATTTAAAGCTAATTTCAGAATGAAACACTCATCAAATCAACGACCTACTACGTCGCGCCATCTTGTTTGTTACATTTGTTTTAAAGCATTTTCCTTAAAATTCGGTAAGCACGGGAAAGAGCAACCTTACAGAATTTAGGAAATTCCTTACGTTTGGTGAGAATTTTCCTAATTTGTGCTAAATTTGACAAAATGGAACGCAACTTGTAGCATTTTCCTAAATTTCATAAGCAAAAATGCAAAATCGAAACGGCTTTATGTATATAATTTTCTTACATGTGAGTCTGTGTCTGTATGTCAATCATGGCAACCGTCCCCAGAACATATGAAAGAAAAACAAAATTCATACATTATTCGTCCTTTTTTTTTCTTTTTTTAAATTAAAGAATAATGGGAAAATGAACGTAAAAATTAAAAGAAACTACGAAAAGCGTTTTTAGCTCTCGCTCAAAAGATTAGCTTGTTGTTAAGTTTCTGTAAGCTTTCATAATGTTTTTCGTCGTGAGTAAATTCATGTATGTGCTCGCACCTGTTTACCATGTTAAACTTCTCGAGGCGCTCGAGTTACCCGCAAGCATCGGAATTGACTAACGAAATTGTTTATTCACGTTGGCCTTTCGAGATAGCCGAATTAAATATAAATTTGGAATTTTATTGCTTTTTAATAATTATCGACATCGTTTTATTCTCAAATCACAGGATACTGACAATCAAAATTTTTAAATATTTTTCACTTTAAGCATGCGGATCGCATGCTAAGCATAGCCAAATAAGGGATGCACCCTGATTATATATATATAATATATATAATATATATATATATATATATATATATATATATATATATATATATATAATATATATATATATTATATATATAATATATATATATATATATAATATATATTATTATAAGTTCAATTTTATTGTTTTTGTACTAATGTCTCCTTTTTTACGCAACTTATTATTACTTATTATTATTATTTATTATTATTATTATTTTATTATTATTTTATTATTATTATTATTATACCTTGTGCCCGCTATGTCTTTATCAAATTTTAATTTTTTTTATTTTAAATGGCAGTATAAAGACAACGCCTTTAAAAATGTCGTTTTCCCGCGTTGATATTCCGAGGAAGTTGTATATGTGATGAGAATGGTAATTCAAACGAATCTTTAAGTAACTTTCGGTTGTTGCGCTGGAGTACAGGAATTTATTGCGATTGCGATTTGTGTAATTTTGATGTAACGTTTTATTTTCTACTTTATTGAATGTATATGGAAAAACTGTATGTAGATGCTAAATGTGTTATTTAGTATTGATTTTGCAATAAAGTTTTCATTTTCGGTTTTATATAATACCATATTAGTATCAGTATAATAGATATAGTAAGTATTATAGTATATAATATATAGTAATATATATATAATATATATACTCCTACTTATAGTAGAGTGTAGTAGCGGGTGTGTAGTATATTTACGTGATATATACGTTATCTATATAGTATATATATAGCGGGTAAGTTATTATTACTGGTAAGTGCATGAAATCGGTGTTTATTCATATTCACGGTAAACTGTCAGTAGATAGCGATTATTCAAGTATCGGCGAGATACGGGGGTGGGAAGGGGGCATTGCATCTTCAAAACATTTACAGACAAATGTTGGCACACAAACATGCACTGTCGCTTGGGTGGGGGGGGGTTCTGATCATTCTGGTACACCTCCGGCCCCTATGAGCGTGGTTATAGGGAATAACATTCTAGGTTGCAGCTTACCAGATGAAATAATATTAGCGCTAGTAGTGAGTATATATAGTTATAATTATATATATATATTGTGATTGATTAGTAAATAGTAGTATATAAGTATAAATATGTCATATGTATTAGCATATAGTGAGTAATATATATATATTATAGTAATAAGATATATAACGCGGTGATAATCAGTAATTATAGATACTAATACTAATATAAGGTATAGTAATTTAGAGCCTGCATTGAACAACTTGCCAGTCACACTGTGGCCTATTCGAGACACGTGGATATTTGAATGGATAGGTATTGTCCCGTGGGTATTCCCTAGGGGTCTGCGTATTATTGATCGCTGCCAACTGGACGCTCGAGTGCGCCGAATAATTACGACACGCCACAAGATTAAGTCGAGAGATGAGGTAGCGTGAAGTAGTAAGTGAGATTAGTAGGTAGAGTGATAAGTAACTATTTAAGAGACCGCGTAAGCACGTGAATTATTATTATTACTGTTATTAATTGAATGTATTCTGATATTATTATGTGATTTAGGACTGATGTTGATTGAATGCGATTTAGCTCATTATTATTACTTATTCTATATATTAGTTATCTATGGTATTTATGGAGTGGTCTATTATGTTCTATTAATTGATTATTATGGTATTAAGTTATTTTCCGAGTGGTCTTTGAGGGACGATAACATAGGAAGTTGTGGAAGAATAGGAGATCACAGAAGGAGCACGTGATTGCGAAAAAAGATGTGTTCAATTGTGTTCATAGAGAGTGTGAGTTCTTCTAAGTTTTTATGATAGGTGTTAAAAATATAATATTGTTTTATATGTAATTTATGTTAAGGTGGATAAATAATGTGAGTTCCAAAAGGATGCAATGTTCCGAGGCTTTTTTTTACGGTGGTCAACTAGAACACGCGAGCCAGATCGTATAGAGAGTCATTCACTTGCTACTTCAGAGTAACGTGAAAAATTCGAATTCAAAGACATTCTGCATGTTGAAAAGTTACAAAACCCAATCACGGATGTAGAGTTCATTATATATATATATATATATATATATATAGATATATATATATTAGAGTGAGGCGTTATGCGGTATGATACGTATCGAAGATGAGATACGAGTAAGCTAAGGTAAATCGTGTAAATGAGTCAGATGAAGGTAGGTTATTAGTATCACGTGAGCTAGATGTATGGTAGATAGGCAGGCCTGTTGTCGATTATCCGTCCATACGTGCATAAGTTTAGAAAACTTATTAATGTCTTCAAAGAGCTGTAAGACCAATGATAGAGGAGGAATGCAATTGCGCTGCAACAAGGCGGAGATTGCGGCTGCAGTCAGCAAGAAGTTTGGCGCCTCGCTCTGGTAAGAATAGCTAAAAAACAACAAAAAAAAAAAGAAAAAGAAAAACAACGAACAAAAGAAAAAAAAAAAAAAGGAAGACAAAAAAAAAAACATGTTATATATCAAAGGGGTGAAACAGTCAGAAACTAGCTCAGCGCAGGCGAAAAGGAATATCAGTTTTTGGAATCGCTGATACCGTAAACGCGAGGCGGTAGATCTGTCACATTCAGAAAGAATTGAAAAAGATAATAGAATGAAAAAAAAAAATTATTGTCCTATCGATGAATCTATAAACGTAAATCGATGATAGGAACAGAGGCCAGGTATATTTAGAGACACTTTAATCCTGGCGTTTGGTCGATTCTAACGATACGTATCGAGATGGACTTTGTCTATTAAAATTTTTTTTGTTCTTTGTTTATAACATAGAAGTAAAGTGCTGCGAACGCGACAGGGTGTAGATGACTGCAGATCCGCGGAACAGATGGCAGGAGTTCGGGGTCTCTGGCCTTGGCCGGGGAATCTACGGGGTAGTGGCCTAATTCCATCCCTCCGGGGAGGGGTCTCGCGGAACCCCTTCTCTATTGGTTATTCTGGACGTGTCGCGGGGTTCCTCCCGCCCTCCCCTAACGGGGTATGGAAACGTCCCCCCTTCTGTTCCCCGTCGGCTCGAGCGCCCTAGTGTGCCGTATAAAGCAAATTTAATGAAAGTCTATTTATTTATCGAGAAAGCCCAATAAAGGTCATCTAAGATAGGCCTTCTAACTCATATTAGCTATACATTTATTAACAATAATTTTTTTTTTTATCTATTATTATTTTTACATTTTCTTATGTGAAATTATACCAGGATTCAGCAAATTTAGTCCTATTCACTGTAGCTATGTCGTCTTTGAGATACGTCATTGATTTTTTTGATTCTTGATTCTTTACGGTGTCCAGGCAAACTTTGGAACCAGGATTCCAAGCAATGTATTCTCGTTTTACTGTAGCATTTAATAGTTTTAAGATACAATATGACGGATAATCGAAAAGCTGGCTATATACTATATAGTATTATATATATATATATATATATATATTATATTTATATATACTATATATATATCTATAGTATATATATATAGTATGTATATATATATATATATATATATACCGGTGTATATATATATATATATATATAATGATATATATATATATATATATATATCTATAGTTACTATATATCTATTATAAGGGTATTAAAGATCTAAAGATATACACTTTAGTTATATATATTATATAATAATATATATATATATATATATATATAATAATAGTTAACAATTTATTACCAAAATTTTAACAAACAGTTTTCTGCTTTATCATAAGAGTTAGTTGCAACCGCTCTGCAGCTCCAAATATATATTATATATATATATATATTTTGTTTTATATATATACGTGATAATTCTACATTAGTTGTTAAATATATATATTTATGTATATATAAAAAGATATTACACTATGTATATTATAAAGATTTATACTATAATATATATGTGTACCTATATTATTATATATATAATATGGTGGTCGTGGCTATTCAGTATAATCTATTCAAGCGAAAAACGTATTTTTTGAAAGACATTGTGCTTTTTCCACTTTAAAAGTTTTTTTTTTTTTAACCAATAGCATTAAGATGAAGTTGGCCCATTCGCTTGAATGGTTGTAAGCTACGAAAAGCTAAATTAAAGAAATATTAAAGTTTAAATCTATATAAACTAACGTAACTCAACATAACCCTACTTAACGTATTATAACACTCGTTAATGTAATTATTAGGTTTATATTTGTTTAAAAAAACAATCTTGCAGCTGAGCGCTTTGATCACTTTTGTTTCGGATAAACACAAGAAAAAAACAAAAAGTAACCCATTTTTTTACCTCTTTTTTTCGCACGTGATATTTAGCCCGAAGATCCTCGAGTTGGTGATTAATAAAAGGAAAGTAAATATTGATAGATAATTTATTATGATATATAAACATTTTTAATTTATTTTCCGGCGATCTAGATTTAGATATAGGTAAAAATAAAGATGAAAATTAATTTATGAAAGAGATTTTTATTTTCTCTCGCTTAATGTAATAGTGCTTTTGCAAAATCGTATCTCGTCCGTAAGAGTTGCCAAATTATTATTAGAGGTAGCTGCGAATTTTTCTGTTTTAGCTTTCGCAATAAAAGTATTTATTTTATTCTTAGAATAGATTAAAGAATATTACGCTATGTAAATTCAAACGATAAAGGGAGCCCGCGTCGAGTTTGAGCTTGCAGGTGGAGTCATCGTGGTTCTCCTCTTCGCTTCTGAGCTACCGCTCCCCCACCGGAACATCAACCCCTATGTGTACCTAGAGAACCCAGGAATCGAACACCCTGAAGCTTTCATAATGGCCGGAATGGATAACGATTTGAGTTCGATGTACACAATATATAGTATATATAGCTATATATAGCGTCGGGCGGGGGCGTAGACGATATATATATAGTGATATATATATATATATACATAGTCGATATATATAATATAGATTTTATATATATTATATAGTATATAATAATATATATAAATAATCTGTATATGCAATGAACATGCGCAACTATTTATTTGAATAGAGAGTTATGATCCGATTTCTATACTCAAAAATTTATATACTGAAGATTTTAAACGGATTCCTTTTAGTTTAAACGAGCGAGCCAGTGATGGAGTGCGTGGCGTGCCCAGGTGCTCGATGAGCAAAGGCAGACGCAGATCTACATGAGGATGATCGATGCGCGCGAATAGGTATTCAGCCGGTAAGGGGTCGGATATTCGGAAGATCGTGAGAGTTTTAAATTATACAAAAAAGAAGACCATAAAAGATTGGCACAAGAAGACAGTTTGCACATATCTAATAATAAGGCTGCGATTCTTGGAATCAGTCGAAAAAGGAATATATATATATATAATCTTATTAGGACAGTTCAAAACATATATTAGTGTAGCTGTTGATATATATATTAATAGTAGTATTAATATATATATATATAGTGTATGGTGTATATATGTAGTATATATAGTATAATATACGTAGTTATAGTATATAGTATATAATGATATTTATAACTATAAATTGGTATAAGAGTAAGTACGATTATTATATATATTAGGTATATAGTTATAATACGTTTAGTATAGTTAGACTGGGTATTGTTTAGTCATTTTCTCGTGCAGTAAGTATCGTAAAAATGAAAAAAATTTGGTTAAGCTTTCGAAAATATTCATGCTCACTTTTCGATGACTAGGCCAAAGTCTTGCTGGACAAGACATGGTGGATAAGGATGCTAATTGGGAATGTTCAATACCTAACACGGGAGCGAGTATGTTACAGAGTCTTGTAAGATCGATGGTAATATCTTATAAGAATTTTTAAAACATTTTTAATCATTTTTTTTTTTTTAAATTTCACTGAGCAGTTTGTAGTGAGTGTGGACTCTTGACAATTGGTCTACGCTCACCTACAGCACACACTCAGGGGGGAGCGATAGTGTAGTATATATATAACTAGAGTAGTGAATGACTATATATAATATATGCATAAGGTATATTTATAATATATGATATATAATATATATATAGGATAGTAATAATAATAGTTATAATGATATATATATATATAGTTAATATATATAAGTATAATATAATTATAGTTATATCGTGAGAGGCAAGCGATGGGATACTCAATGTGTAGTGCATACTATAATGATTACTTTGGGGTATTGGAGAAGTGAGATGTTTCGTCTATGTGTTTATTTTAACAGTGTATGTTAGAATGGAAATAGTTAATTGGTTCTTGTGGCAATTGGGAATAAAGGTAAGATCTAACAATTTAGATAGTACCGACCAAGATTATTTATAATGGATTCTACAATTGTTGAATTATTTATAAATGGCACTCTCGTTAGTGCCTACTCTCTTCGACCGGGAGGGCGTTCTGCCGAAAAAGAAGTAATACGTGACATTTTGATGCGTCAGTGCCGCGCAAGGGTGAGGACATCCGTACTGCGTGAGTCACATATCAAATTCACTTTACTCTAGCTCGATGTGTATCAAGCTTAAATGCTTTTTGTAATCAGTTTGGTGAAAATCGCCACAAGTACAACTCGGCGAGAAGGCATTAAGGCTCTTAACGTGACATTTATAATGATGCACAGAAGGGTTATGGACGTCAGCTCTTACAAAAAGTGTACGACGCTGTATGGCCTGTAAATACACGCTAATTGCATACACCTCAAATAATACACACAATTGATTCATACTCAGTGCATATATACGATGTATATTAACTATACTGAGGGTATATATATACGTTATATAGATAATATAAATATACTATATATATATATAATAATATTATATTAATACCGCTTCTCAAAAAGGTGCAGTCTGATTTCCTTGACATGTAATCATAGTCTGTGATTTAATTGATTAGTTGCAAATGAAAGTATATTTTGATTTTATTTCTTAGAGAGAAACATTTCAACAATATCACTAATACTCCGCAAACATTTAATGGATGGATGGCAGTTAGCATATATAATAGAGATGAAAAACATTCTGCAATTGATGACGTCTTTATTGAATATTATGAAGGACATGAACAATTAATGGAAAAACGAGCATAATAATATAGGTTCCTTTCAGAATGTTGCATTGTTAATATCCAAAATTCATCATATACTTCATTTGGCAATGCGTTTTGGCCTAAAATAACAAGGCACATATAAAATTATTGAAAGTATAAGAATAATAGTTGTGGCTGCCATGATACCTTCTTTAGATCCAATTTTGAAGAGATATGCTGGCAAGGGAACCATTTTGGACCAAGCAACTAGATGGGTTAGCACATACTTAGTGTATAACGTATTCTGGAAATGAAGCCTTTTCTTAATGACATGGGATCATAAGATGTTCTTATGACTTAAACTCGGTGGCATCAGGTAGTAGAGCTCTAATGTTTACTTCGTCATGCTTATGGGGCCACTAAAATGTTAAAATCTGAGGATTTGACTCCATGCAGTTTGCTTTACAAATTGTTGAAGATACTATATTTTCCAATATCCCAAACTGGCAGTGTTCTATCCAATAACATAAAACATTAAATTAGAAAAAAAGAGTCTTTTTCTTGATAATGATACTCATTTGACTGATATCTACTTTAATGTAATGTATTGAGAGACATTAAAAGAAGCTCAGGAAGCTCAATCTCAAACTGCTATTTGTGATGTAGCAATTCAAATCGAAATTACTGAAGGTTATGATGGCGATGAAAAAGATTGGATGAAACAGTTCAAAGCTATATTGATGTTACTTTGTTACTTGTAAACATCGGATGATTAATTTGATTTTGAAACAATGCTAGATGAACAAAAAGAAATAAATCGGAAACAACAAAACATACGCCAACAAGAAAGACTACTGAATAATTAAAAAAAAAATTAAATTTAATATTTTTCCAACACTGGAAAATATAGAAAATAACTTTAAAAATAGCGCTTCATGCGCCTTTATTTGTTTCTGTACTACCGTATAAGCAAGTGTAGATAGGAAAGTATATATTATTTTTATTAAATGCTGAGATTTAGGCCTAACCCAAGTATTGTTTGTCTATGTCAGGTACCAAATCGGTAGTCTTCTTCAGACCGTTTCATAATACTACTTCGAGTATAGTATAAACGATATCAATTATATTATATACTATATTAGTCATAATATACCTTTAGGTATCATGATATATATATAGTAATATATTATATATATTATATTAAATATACTATATATTATACTATTATGGATCTAAATCAATAGCTACCTTATATATATAATTTACATGATATACTATATATTGAATTAATAACATATAATACATACTACTTAAGAGGTGGGAAATCACGATCGCTTAAATTTTATAAAAACAAACTTTAAAAGCCGACAAACGACATAAAAGACCGCAAAGTGGAAAAAGCTGTAGTCCCGCAAGCGAGCCAAAAGCGACACAACAAATTTCTTCACACAATTAAAATTATATGGTATCCGCCCATTGTCGACAACAGCGACGCTCACATTGTACCCAGCCAAATCATATTTTATTTATTAACAAATCACCACATTAAGAGACGAGCAAAAACACTGAAATTAAAACACATCATTGCTGCACAAAGTAATATTAAAGAAGTATATTAATTTTTATTAAAGTCTTAAATTTGAACAGAATGCAATCTATAATACAAATGACGATACTACAACACAAAGATTTTATACATGAATTGTTATTCAGGTGGGGAAGACACACTATCACAGAAATCCTCACTCCAGTCTCACCTACCCTATAGCATTTCTAGAATAAGGGTCGATATTCCCTTCTACATCCATTAAAGTATTAATCATTTTATATTCACTAAACATTGCACGTGAATGTCACTATGGACCATTTTTTTATAGCCACTCCTTTAGCTAGTCATTAGATACTGCATATGCCTAGAGACTAATCACACAACTTCTTACTCCACGAGCCCGACTGCGACCTGGGTTAATTTTAGGATAATTTATAATTCTTTCAATAAACAAGATCCACATACAGTGACCTACGTGGCATTCCACAACTTGTAAGCGGAAAACAGGTTCGTAGTGAGAGGGGTACTGTGGTGAACATTTACTGCGCAGAGATCCACGCTAATACCAACAGATTGTCCATACTTTTTCTCCTCCACTGACGCAGTAGGTGACATCTTGGAATATAAGTCATGAGAGCAAGGCACTCCAATTTCCTTGAAATACTTACTTAGAAGAAAACATGAGTTAATGTCACAAAGACCCTCAAGATACTATTTTTAACGTATTATATTTCACAACATTATTGTACTTAAACACGAGTGTAGATAGCTTAGAATATATAATCTTATGTAATGTATCAAATTGTATACATTTTATAATCAAAATATTTCATACAATACAAATAAAACTAATAAAATATATGGTATATACTAAAACTAATTTAAACATATATCAAAAGACTACAACCCTTAAGTATATATATTATATTATATCTTTATTGGTCACATTATATATGTAGTATATTGTATAAGTCCGATTGACATAATTATATAATTATAATCGTAGATATAGTTAAATTATACTATACCACTACTAATTATACTAATACATATGGGAATAATTAATATACTAAATAAATTTACATATACTAACAGGAGGCATGGGTGGATAGTGGAGTAAGTAATATTACATTACTAATAAGATAAGAGCGAAAGGATAATATTATATCTATATAGTATATAATATATATACTTAAGAAGCCATTTCTTGTATAAAATATATATATAGTATATAATATACTAGTTAATACATAAGTATTATTCCATAGTTATAATACATATAATATACTTATTATATATAAACAAATTTATACGAATACAATTAGTAATATCTATATATATGATCATTGAAACTTAATGTAAATAATATTAATATAGATATATACTATGATAAAATATTCTATAATAAAAATAAATACCTATAAAATCACATATTCTAACCCCTAAGAAAACTATTAACTTAACATATACTAAATACAAGCCAGTATCACTTGAAGTATGATCTTTCACACCTATATAAAAAAACAATCGCAACTCCAAAATAGTTACATTTACAGAGGTCACTTTCAGATTCTCTCCACGTTCACCTCGTTTCATTCGTGGCCCTATCTAATGAAGTTTTTACCAAGATCAATCGAGATTCCCTCCAAACATTTACAACAATACCTTTTATTTCCCTCGAGTATTTCTGGTCTTGGTAGCAATTAGAACTACATTCCCCGCTTCTAAATTCTAACACTTCGTATCACACGTACCACTGTAATCATTGTATAAATTCCGAAGTAATTGAAGTAAAGAATGGCGTATACCATTTAGCTGTTGCATAAGCAAATCAAAATCATCAAAGAGCTTATTCTCGAGCTTAACTCCGGTTCAAAGTTCCATCCTTTCTCATTTGTTTGCTTTGGTTATGCTTTCGCAAGTAGTACTCAATCATGAAGTTTATTGGCATACGTTAAAAATTTTCACTAAACCTCTCGGTATGCAAATTTATACACCCGATCTTTAGTCCTTGAGGGAAGAAGTAATTAGGGCATTAGTATCTTAACCTCCACGCAGGTACCATTCCTTCTTCTTCTTCCTGCAAACATAATACAAGCCTAACGGCAATAGGGCGCCATTATCTCGATGTACTCGCCTTCTTTTCAGGCCGTAATTAAAAATACCAACTCGCACTATATATCATCAACAATATTTTTAATATATATATCTGACAGACAAGGGCTTTTGCATCCACACAAAGTGTATTGTTGTATGTGTCCTGGCGACGCGTATCTTGAGTTATCTCAAAGCAGTTAGTCACTTTATCAGAATCCGTTATGGACCGAAAGTATACACCAGAGATTAACACTTGCTAATTATAGAGCTCTTTAGTTTCCGCAATACTCCTTCTCAAACCATTCTCGGGCCGTCAAGTTGTACGTCTTTCCCTGTTTTGGCGCATCCACATGGTCCTGTGCTTTATGCGGTAAGTGTCCTTATTAAATGGATCTTGGTACAAGAGGACCAGCGAGGAACAATTCTGGAAACATCCTTAGTAGCCAACGATGTTTAATGTGTAGGAATGTCAACGGCGATGTTCAGTGCCTAGTGCATCATGTTTTTAAGAGCAGATTTTCCTAGCTGGAGAGATTTTTGTCCTGCCGAACCTTGTGTCACTAATTTGCTCCATCTCTTCAAGCAACCCTATCTCTGCAATCGGTTGCTTTTCTTCTTCTCTTCGTCACCCCGTTTTCTGCATGAGTCATCCTACCCGAAATGGCTGCACAGAAATTTGCATCATTTCCTGTGACATCTGCAGGAAAATTTAACCTGAAGATAACTATGTTTTTAATTTAGTATGTTTCCTTATTCTTTGAGATTATAAAATTTTTTCAGCATTACGATTATTATTTCATACTGATTTTTACTGGATCATTAAATGCTCAATGTAAACTCTTTTTACTGAATATCCCGTAGTTGTTTGGCTAGGACGTGCTAGTCAGAAAAGATAACTCTCTTAGAGCAAGGACAGACTTCTCTCTCTTCAAAGTATTCAAATTAAGTCCAGTGAACCGTCATCCCCGCTGAAAATTCCTGTTTGTTGTTCCAGTCCAGTTGCCTGCGGTTGTGGCCATAACTGACCTTCTAATGTTGGTATAAATCAGCCTTACTCCTATTATCATGACATCAAGATCCTGCATCACTTCCCTTCTGGGAGGGTATGGAAATCAGAGTTCAGTTAGGACAGGATTCGACAAAGAAATCAGACTCCACAATGTTAATTTGGCCAAATGTCATGTAGCAGAAATTCTAGAAGCAAAATATTTGATGAAATATTATTAACGACATGAACTTGGTAATTAGTTATTCGAAAATTTTTGTATGGACTGTATTCTGTTACGGTAGTTTTTTAATCTGTTAATTGTGACACCATTTATAGTGTTAACCTGTAGTTAAAATATAACACTTACCGTAGTTATAAAGCAACTCTCAAGAGCTCTCTTCTGTTTAATTATTTTCGACATATTGACTGAAAGAATGATGGTTTTGACGCCTTTTGCTTGGGTGTTTCACTGTCTCTTGAGCAGCTCCGGCGCCGCTTTGACCCTCCTTCAATTGCAGTACACATCAATTGAAGGATCTAAAGGAAAAGGTAAAAATGATTTAATGTCAAAGCTGAAGGTGTTTTTTACATTGGGAGCATTCATTCTTTCCCTTGTACATCACTCTATTGCCCCCAATATTACTCCTCTTGCTTCTGACAGATCAGAAAAGTACTTGATAAGATGGGGCCCATAGGTGCTCCAAGTCGTCTTGGCTGCTTTTTTTCATTGGAAGTACAGGAGGCACACACTCTAATTGTGATAGAGTTACACTTCGACGACTTTCACCGTTTTGCAGAATTGGTTTTTCCCATAACAGCACTTTATTCCATATCTGTTTTTATTTCCAAATTTAAACCACGAAAGCATAAAAAGGTTTTAATCGCGTAATCACAAGTAACTCATTACTTCTTAGTAAATAGGCTATAATAAGTAAAATAAATAATAATAATATCACATAAAATAATAATAGATAATAATAATCAATAATAATAATAATAATAATAATAATAATAATAATAATAATAATAGGATAAAAACCCACTTTCATAATTATTTTATTATTATTATATACTTTATTGAAATTTATAAGAAGTAAATAATAATACATAAATAATAATGAAATTAATATATAATTTATGATCAATTAATATAATAACTAATAAAAATATAATAATAATAATAATTGATTTGTTATTATTTTATTTTTTATTAGTTAATAAATAAATAGAACATACTAATATAATAATAATGAATAATAATAGATGATAATAATAATAGATATAATAATAATAATGTAATAATATAAGTAATAATAAATAATAATAATATATAATAATATAAATAATAATAATAATAATAATATAAATAACAGATCAATAAAAATGAGTATTATAATCAAATAGTATTATTATATTTAGTATAATCCATATATATATATATATATATATATATTATTTAATATATATATTATAATAAATGACCTAAAAAAAAAAAAAATATTAGTATATATTATAATATTATATACTTATACTTTATATACATTATATATATATATATGATAGTAGATAATTCATACTAAATATACTATTAATTATAGTATTAATATATAGTATATATAACTATATATTATATCTTATAGATAGTCTACAGGGGTGGTTTAATATAATATAGTATATATGTATAATATATTAATATATAATATATATTATATATATACTATTAATATATATATATATTAGAGCGCAAAATATTTAGATAGAGCGCAATACGCAATTAATTTTAGATAGAGCGCAATTAGCGCCTTTTGCGCTCCTTAAAAAGTTTGTGAGCGCAAATCGCCAAAGCGCACATTTTTAGAAATTTCGCGCAAACGGCCTAAAAAATCACGTTTTTTACCTAAAGGCAAATTCGCTTTGGCGCTTTTGCGCTTTCCTTTTGCGCTAGCCACCTCTGAATATATATATAATATATATATATATATATATATCATATATATATATATACTATATATAAGTATTATATATTATATATATTATATATATTATATAGTATATATATATATATATGAATATAATATAAGGAGGACCTATAATATATATATCGTATATTACACTAGTGTACAATGTTTAACGTTCTTATGGAAGGAATATATTATATATTATAAATTTATAAAAAATATAGTACTAACTATATATATAGTATTATCATTTAATCATAAAAAAAGATGAATATTGGCGTGGACGAATATTGGAGTTCCACTATATATATATATATAATAATTATATATATATATTATGTGAACTCAGTTTAAGGGTCCTCAGAAACTGAGTTGTCAAGATTGAGCATACAAAACTATTGCAAGGATAGAGTAAATTTGTTTACACATCAAATGGAGATTAACTACTCACAGAAAAAGTACTCAGTTGAGAATTATTTTTCTCTTTTGAACAATTATGGAAAACGTTTGTCTTTTTGACGACTTTGCATGCTCAATTTTGATACCGGTTTTGAGGACCCTAAACTTGTCCTCATTTGACGAAGTTTTTCTTTTTTGTTATACTATATATATATGAATATTATATATATTATATATATATATTTCATATATATATATAATATATATATATATATTATACTATTTAAATATATATATTATAATTGGGTGGAAACATGGGGTTGAATGCCAGGTCCAAGAAGAAGCTGGAAGAAGTGTGTGAGATGAAAGGGTTGAGAGCGGTATGTGGGGTTAGCAAAAGAGAGAGGATATTAGGATAGGGTGATAAGAGAAGAGAATGTGATTGAAAAATGGTTTGGTGAAGAGCGAGAAGGGAATGTAAGAATGGTTTGGACATCTGAGAGAAAAAAATGCGGGAAAAAAGGAAAAAAAAAACAGCAAAAAAAGGGGGGGGGGGGTGTGGGGGGTTAGGAGAGTTTGGGAGGTGGAGGGGATAGGGAAGAAGAGTAAGGGGAGACCGAGAAGAAGGTGGTGGATTGGAAATATAAAGAATGCATGGAGAGAGAGGGATGAGGGTGGAGGAAGGTAAGGTGTTGGCGAGAGATAGAATTGAATGGAGGAGTGGGGGCGAGATGAAGGAAATATGAATTAGGGAAGCTGCACGTACCACTATACCCGCTTAAGCGGAATAAGTTTTTGTATAATTAATATTATATAATAAATAATAATAATAATACTATATTATAATATATATATATTTATATATATATAGTATATATAATATATATAGTATATATATATATATTATATATAATTATATATATATATAATTAATATATATATATATTTAATATCATATATATAATATATAGTATATATATATATACTATATATATAATATAACTATATATATATAATATATATATATCTATATATATATATATTATATATTATTATAAGTATATATTAGTATAAATATATCTATAATAATATATATATTATATATATATATATAATTATATATAATATATTATATATATATATATATAGGGCATGGGCACTCCTTTTCTTACTAAATTTCCCATTTTACAAACAGATAATTCAGCTATAAGAGATCATTACGATCCTACTAAACATCTTATATCCATCAATAACTTTTGTATTCTCCAACATGCTTCTACTAACGAAGAAATTAAAATTTTAGAGTCCTTCATACTAAAAAACTTCAACTGCACATTATTATCATAATTCTCTTTGGCACTTCAATTTGCTTGATCTGTTTTCTTTTTCTTTCTTTCTTGCTTTTTATCTCTTCATTTTATTTATTTTTTTTATTTATTTCTTTTCTTTCCTATTCCATTTACTCACTCATTTATCTTTTCAGTTTTTTTTTATTTGGTTATCTTTTATTTTATTTCGCTTTATTAAATTTTACACTTCACAATATTTTAAATTTTTACTATCACGTTTGAAAATGTATTAATATTCATATGAAACCTGCTTAAATAAATTTTTTTTTTTTCTTATTATATTTTCAAATTATATATATATTTTTAGAATATTTATATATATATATATATATTTATATATATTATATATATAATATATATATATATATATATATATATATATATATATATATTATATATTATAAATAGCTGTTAAATATTGCATAATATCGCAATTATATAAGATCTTAAAGAAAGAACATATAATACGAAGTAAAGTATTAACTGCCTTCTCCGGGAATGAACCACCGCCATGTTGCGACTGCGAGGACAATATACCCGGTGATATTCAATGAGCCTAATCCCTTCAACCCAAAAAAGTCTGGTTCAGAAACAATTATAAAGCAAGCCGAGCTCCATTAGGCGACATTACAGGTGTCCAGCCTGTCCTATCCCGCTTTATATTGTGGATGTTAAATATTGCATAATAAATATCAAGAACTATAAGATGGTTAAAGAAAAACTTCCTCCGGTTTTAAATTATTGAATATACTGCCTTCTCCGGGATTGAACGACCGCCATGTTGCGACTGAGGACAATATACCCGTTGCGTTACGACTGAGCTATTCCGATAAATATATACATCTTATATAATTGCGAATATATGCCATATTTAACATCTACAATATAAGAGCCACGAGGGATTCGGACAGGCTGGGACACCTGGTGATGTGCCTTGATGGAGCTCGGTTGCTTTTATAATTGTTCTTGCCATCTAACTTTTTGGGTTGGAGGATGCTCGATCGTAACGCACCGGTATATTGTTTCAGTTCGCAACATGGCGGTTGGTTCAAATCCCGAGAAGGCAAGTTAATCTTACTTCCTAGTATATGTTCTTTCTTTACCATATATCATTATATATATATATATATATTATATATATTATATATTATATATATATATATTATAATATATATTTTATATATAATATATATATATATATTATATATGTATATATATATTATATGAATATATAATATAATAGGTATATAATTACTATTATAGTATATGATATAAGTATATAATACTATAATCAATAATAATAATATAAATATAAAGTAATAACATATATAACGGTATACTATATATATATAATGTACTAAAAGCAAATAAATACATATATTATTTATCATATTATATATATATTATCTATATATCTATATATATATATATATATAATATATCATATAATATTATATAGAGAGAGAGAGAGAAGAGAGAGCTATTGTAATGTAATATTAGAAACTAGTGGAAAAGTTATATAAAGTTTAATTAAAGTTAAGTACCTTCGAAAGAGTTCTTTAATTGTCACTCCCAATGGGAAAACTAATAATCCCAACTATCCCAACTGGGACAAAAGAACGATTGGCTTACTAAATTTAAATAGCTCTTATTTTTAACTGTGCATTATTATTATTATCAGTATTATTATATATTATTATTATTATTATATTCTATTATTATTATATGTATTATTATTAATTATTATTATTTTATATTATTCTTATTTATTATATATTATTATTATAATTTTATTATTATTATTATTGTTATATTATTCATTTTCATATTATTATTTCATTATTATTATTTTCATTATTATTATTTCATTATTATTATTATTTTATTATCTATTATAATTATTATTATTATATTATATTATTATTCTTATTATGATTATAATTATAATTATTTATTATTATTTATTATTCTTATTATTTTATTATGATTATTATTTTTTATATTTTATTATTATTAATTATTATTTTATTATTATTATTATTATATTATTATTATTTATTATTTTATCATTATTATCATTATTATTATTATCATATTGAAATATTATTCTATTCGTTTAAAAAGTAAATTAATTTTTTAATAATGAAAAAAATTTATTTTATTATTATTATATTATTATTATTATATTTATTATTATTTTATTATTATTATTATATTAATTTATTATTATTATTATTTTCATTATATTATTGTTAATTTACTAAAATTATTAATATTATTATTATTAATTATTATTAATTATTATTATTATTATTATTATTAATTATTATTTATTATTATCATTATATTATTATTATTATTATTATTGATTATTATTATTATTATTTTTTTCATTACTCTTTTCGGCTATTTGCCTTTTTTGATGATTTTATTAATATGTATTCTTATTGATTTATTAATTATTATTATTATTATTATTATATTTATTATTTTATTATTATAATATTATTATTATTATATTATTATTATTATTATTATTTATATTATTATTTTATATTATTATTATCATTATCAATTATCATTATTATTATCATTATCATTATCATTTCATTCAATCATTATCATTATCATTATCATTATATTATCATTATCATTATCATTTCATTATCATTTGATCATTATCATTATCATTAATATCATTATTATGTATTATTAATATTAATTATTCATTATTATTATTATTATTAATTATTATTATTATTATTATTATTATTATTATTATTTTATTATATTATTATTATTATTATTATTATTATTATTATTTATTATATTATTAATTATTATTATTTATTATTATTTTTTAGTTATTATTTTTTATTATTATTTTCGTTATTATTTTATATTATTTTTCAATTATTATTTTCCATTATTGTTGTGATTTTCATTATCATTTCCTTATTATTTCATTATTTTTCTTTCATTATTATTCTTATTATTATTATTATTATTATTATTATATAATTTATTATATTATTTTTATTTTATTCATATTATTATTATTAATTATTATTAATTATTATTTAAATTAATTCAAAATTATTAATTATTTTAAAATTATTATTCTTATTTGTTTGTTAATTTATTCATTATTATTATATTATATTATTATTATTATTTTATTAATTTATTATTTTATATTATTATTATTATTATTATTATTAATTATATTTTAATTATTATTATATTATTATTATATTAATTATTATTATTATTTTTTATATTTTATTAGTTATTTTTAATTTATTTATTATTATAATTTATTATTATTCATTATTATTATTATTATATTAATTATTATTATATTATCATTATTATTATTATTATTATTATTATTATTATCTATTTTTATTATTTTTATTCTTATTTTATTATTATTATGTATTATCTATTATTATTATTATTATTATTTTATTATTATTATTATTATTATTATATTATATTATTATTATTTATTTAATTATTATTGGTTATATTATTATTATTATATTATTCTTATTATTATTATTATTATTAATTATTATTATTATTATTATTATTATATATTATATTATTATTATTATTTATATTATTATTATTATTATTACTATCATATTATTATTATTATTATTCATTATTTATATTATTATTTTATTATTATTATTATTATTATTATTTATTTTATTATTATTGTAATACATTATACAATGAGCCAAGAAGAGGTTAAGAAGATTAAAGATTAGAAAGATTATAAAGTTGGAAAGTAAGTGAGAAGATTAAGTGAAGAAGTTTACGGGAGCACCTAAAACAAGAAACGGAATCAAATGAAAAAGATGAAATGATAGATTAAGTGAAGAGTTCAAGAGAAGAAGAAATCAAGTGATGAAAGATTAAGTGGTGAAGATTAATCGTAAAATAAAGTTTAAAAAAGATCAACGATGAAGATTAAGTTAAGATCATGTGAAGAGTTCAAGTAAATGAATACAATGAAGAAGATTAAAATGAAGAAGATAAGATTATGCAAACACAATTTAAGAGATTTAATGACGGTAAAAAAGAAGATTGGGCGAAGGATCAATGTAAAGAAATTAAGCAAACTGTTCCAGCAATGAAATATTGAGTGAACGATGAAATTTTAGTGAACTCGTTCGAAGAACGTAAACGTAAGTGATCGAAGAATCAAGAGGAGAAAGAATTAAATGATGAAGATAAGAGTAAGTAAAAAAAAGAAGTGAAGAAGATTAAGTGAAAAAGTAAACCTCATCAAGTGGAGAAGATCAAGTAAAGATTAAAGATAAAAAAAAAGAAGAAGAAGGAGAAAAGAAAGAAGAAGAGAAGAAGAAGAAGAAGAAGAGAAGAGGAAGAACTACAGATACAGACTACAGCACTGACTAGCAAAGCCTTTACGTCCCTTCAAGCTAGTCCTGAGGGAAGATAAGGTCACCGGATAGAAACGTTATAAGTTAACGACTCAATAAACGGTGCACCCCAAACTGTTATAGCAAAATATTAGTATGTGTGATTCGGATGAGTCACCGCTTAGCAATGTTAGCAAGAACCTCAATCGTCGGAGACTCGAGAATCTCTCTTCAAATTAAGACAGTAGTGTGATCGTGAGGTCACCTGCTTAGAACCGTTTAGAAATAACCCTCTAAGTGGTGGACTCAAAATTGTTAGATACAAATTTATGATAGTGATGATGAGTGTCCAACATGGCGGAGAAGGTAGAAATAAGCCCGCTAGCGGTGATCATCAAGCTGGCTATTACAGAATTAAGATGATAGTGTGATCATATGCGACCACCGACTTAGAGTCTGCTAGAACAGGGTAAAACATTTGCGGTACTTTACCTCTACGGGTAGACATTATAAACTGTTCAATATTGTTCGGCGCGCCCAATTCTTTTTTAAGATGTACTTTTTAACATTTATCAAATGATCTCAAAAGTTCGTTTGATTTCACTTATCTAGGATTCTATCTGTTTTAATAAAGTAAGATTCAGTATGAGTTGAAGTTCACAGTTCCTTCTCTTGATTTTGGTTAGACTTCTTTCTTGAAGTAAAGATGTTGCGCTGTTCACTATTTCATAAGAGAGACTTTTCCACTTCTCAATTTCGCTAGTAAAAAGAAATTCCTTTGCTATATTGCTTAGTCTGTATTATATAAATAAGTTTACATGAGTCTCCAATATTCTACACCTCTGTATCTACCTCAGATTTACTGAGTTTAAACTCGCCATTCGTTGATGACTTTGAAATTCTGGTGGGGCTTTAAGCTTAGTGGGGGAGAATATAAGAGGTGATTGTGGAGACATGTTTATTATTATTATTTAGAATATAGTATGGTTGATAAATATACCCAATGGAAAATTTTTCTATGTCCTCTTTTTGAGGTTATGGACTCCAAAACTGCAACTGCGATATATCTCAGATGAGGTCTCTAAATGTTTTAATAAAGAGAAGTATTATGATTTTTAGATTATATGTTCAACGTTTCTGGCAAATGAAACCTAGAGCTTTATTAGCTTTCTTAACAGCTGCACATTGTTTCGCAGACTTTAAATCCTTATTAATTAATTACGTCCAAGATCCTTTTCCTCATTGACAACTTTAATAACTGAGTCATCTATTTTGTAATCGTATTCACTGTTCCTACTCCCAAAATGTATAACCCTACATTTATCGGTATTAAATTTCATTTGCCATGTTTTTGACCAATTTGCAATCTTGTCAATATGCTTCCCTTTGGGAGTAATTGATAGTCTTAATCTATCAACCATATTATTGCGATTTCCCAGTTTCTATCAATCCGCAAATTTCGAAATCATTGCCTAAAATATTATCATCAAATGTCATTTACATATATATGAACAGTATTCCGGACCCAGGACAGACCCTTGGGGTACACCACTAATAACATTCGCCCGATCTGAGCATTCACCATTAATAATGACTCGTTTCGTTGGTCCAATAACCAATTTTGAATCCAATTTAAAAGTCTTCCTCGAATGAGGGACGGTATCAAATGCTTTTTGAAAATCTAGGTAAATAACATCAAAAGATTTAATAAGTTCTCTACATCGTTAATAATCACATTTAAAGAAATTCAGTCAAATTTGTTAAGCATCGACCTCTATTTCCTTTCTAAAACCCGTGTTTTGGGATTTTGAGCAATCCATGATCTTCAAGAGTGTGCAACTAATCTCTTAGTTAGTATTGCTTCAAAAATTTTGCCAACTATGGAAGTTAAGCTAATT